>PVKC010003982.1:0-37044 GCA_004027635.1 Crocidura indochinensis | reverse complement strand
AGAAAACAATACTGTAGAACAGAAATATTTCTCTAAATTATTTTAGATTTTCATG
Organism: Crocidura indochinensis; assembly: GCA_004027635.1. NCBI lineage: Eukaryota > Metazoa > Chordata > Mammalia > Eulipotyphla > Soricidae > Crocidura > Crocidura indochinensis. Next base: position 36,989 of record PVKC010003982.1, on the reverse strand, counting down.
CAATGCAACATGAATAAATATTTCATTGAATTTTTTAAATAACAATTGTATTTCTACTGGAAAATATCAAGGAAATCTTATTCTTTCACTTTCTGTTATGTGTGTTAATAGATATTCTGGTATGTAGGTTTTCACACAGACATATAGGTTTATATACATGGACATTTACAGTATAGTCATTTTTAAACCATCTGAACTTTTAAATGTACACTTCTACAATGATTTTATTTAATTTAGCAACATGAGTTGAAAAATCTTTCTATACCAATACACTTGGCTCTACCTTAAACATCTTTTTAAAACTAAATTTAAATTTATAAGAGTAAGAAATCCTGCATTCTATTATCTATTTACCATTTTAAATCCCCCAAAGTAAACACGAGTGCAATTTTTTGCAGCATTTCTTAGTGTTGCCCATTTTTGAGAATTACATAATCCTTGCTTAGGGATTATTATAGGTGTGCAGGAGGCCAGTATGGTGCTGGTGATCAAACCTGGGTCAGCTGCGTTCAAGGCAACTGTCTTACCTGCTATACTATCACTTTGGCCACAAGCAACAATATTTTTAAAAGATGAATAAAATTTAATTTTTTTTTTTTGGTTTTTGGGTCACACCCAGCAGAAAGTTATAGTCATTAAAATTGTATTCCCATGGGACCAGAGAAATAGTCGTAGATGTTATATAGATGATGAGTTTGATGATACTTTGCAAGTCCCCAAGTCCAAGATAAGGTCACCATGGAAAGGTTCAGAAATATTGAGCCTGTCCAAGAGCCAGAAATGTAGCAACCTCTATTAAAGAAACCACTTGAGGCAGTAAAGTGGAAGAAATAGTTTAACTGCTCTTCCTCTTCCCAGTGCCTCCTACTGGAAGCTCTGTATGTAGAAAGCAATCTGTGTAGGGCAGTTTGTTTGAGATTTTGAGCACAATAGCAGAAGACAAGCAAGGAAAAACAATGCCAAGAAGAATTTATTCTAAACATCCTCTCTTAAATTAAAGGTGACAAAACTAAGGATTTAATAAGCACCATTGATGTATTTATTAACTACTATGAAAATTATTAAGTCAAATTGGTTTTTACTTATATCCCAAAATAAATCCCTGAGCTGATAATTAGCACTTGAAGCCTTTATGAAAATAAAACTATGTAGATTTTCAGAAAGAGGAATTATTTGCAGCACATGTAAGCAAAATAATATATGCAAGAGAACATTTGATCAGCTAAAATAACACTTTAAAGTGAAAAGGCATAAGTAACAGTGGGAATTTATTGAAATATATATGACAAACAGTTGATATGATTAAAGCCCCATAAAAAATAAAAAAGTTGACAAAAAACCCACCTATTTTCACACACAAAAACCCTATAACTTATCCAGGATTCATAGTTGTAAGTAATATCAGGGTCTATAGTGATAGTACACAGTGGTCAAGACTTGCTTTGCACACAGTGGATCAAGATTCTATTCCTTGCACTGCATATACCAGCCCTCAGTACTAATAGGAGTCATACCTGAGTACAGACCTAGAGGAAAAGTCTAAGCACTACCAGGTAATACTGAGTCACCCCAAAATATTCACATTTTGCTTATTGAAGGTATACAAATTCAAACAAATATCTAAACTGGTAATTTAAACTAACAAATAGAAGTTATTGTGAATGGCACAGTATTGGAAAAGCAAATGCATATTATTATAATAATTGACTAATATGCTATGTCAAAATTACTTTTCAGATATGGCTCAACTACTGTAGAATGTATGCCTTTCATGTGTGAAATCCTGGTTTTAATCTCTGGTACCCTCAAAGACATACATATTTATTTAAGAACTATTCGGTCAGACAGATAATATTCTTGCTAATACAGAATCAGATACTTTTTAAGCCATGTTAAATTTAAATTAGAGGGGCCGGGTGGTAGTGCTGGAGGTAAGGTGCCTGCCTTGCCTGCGCTTGCCTAGGACGGACCGTGGTTCTATCCCCCGATTCCCATATGGTCCCCCAAGCCAGAAGCAACTTCTGAGCACATAGCCAGGAGTAACCCCTGAGCGTCACTGGTTGTGACCCAAAAACAAAACAAAAAAAATTTAAATTAGAATTCTTTTACAAAATAAAATCCCCACAATATAAGTTCACAGAATAATGTACTGGAAGGAATACATCAATTTATTAAAGTATAATCTACAAAAATACTTGTAGGTCCTGGATAAAATTGGGGCGTTTTATTTAATTATATTTTAAGTTATTCATTATACCTTTATAGTGTGCAAAAAGCAATGGTTGCACATATAAATAAACTAAAGCCAAAAAAACAAGTCACAAAGAGTTATGGGTATCTATTTACAAAGAAGAAAAATTTACATAATAGTTTGTTTGACAGGAAAGAACTAGTGTGAAAGACTAACTGAAGATGAAAGAGATCAGAATAATGTTAAAGGAGTTGCAGCAGTCTGGTTGAATTTCATAACACAATTTGAAAAGGTAATTAAAAGTGAAATAAATAAATATGCAACTAAATAAAAGCCTTAGGCTGGGGAGACAATTTAAAGGATAGAATGTAGGGTTGCATCATACAGAAGGTTTGAACTTGATCCCTGGCACCACTTGCTTCTTCATGCACTGCCAGGTGTTTGCTGAGTGATTTCTGAGCACTACTGGGTCTTGTCTCCAAATAATAATAAAAAAAAAAAAGTGAAAGACAAAAGCAATTTTAAAAAGCTCTGACAAATAAAACATGAGAATAAAGACTAAGGAAGTCACATGTTATGACCCTGATTTTTAACTTTTGAGTTTTCAGGTAATCTCTCAAGAGATTAAGGCATAGAAATTGAATAGTAAATTAACAGAGGCTATTATTAGAGGTGGTTGGCAGTTCTAGATATTTGTTGAAGAGAATGAGAGAATTGCTGAGGAATCAAAGGGTTAGCAGGTTGTCCTGAAATTTTTTTTTTTTTTTTTGGTTTTTTGGGCCACACCCTGTGACGCTCAGGGGTTGCTCCTGGCAGGCGCGGGGGACCATATGGGGAACCGGGGGATCCAACCGCAGTCTGTCCTAGGCTAGCACTAAGCAAGGCAGGCACCTTACCTCCAGCGCCACCGCCCGGCCCTCTGTCCTGAAGTTTTCTTTCAAGTCTTGCATCTTCGATTTCTGAAGGAGTCATCATTCATTACAATGGTGCAAGGTTTCCCATTGACCACACCAAAAATGAAGGATAGAGACCATGGAAGTTTGGAATGTGTTTTAGTTGTGAATGTGCAGAGGACTCTTAACTAAAAGATAAAAGGGTTGTGAAAAAAATGTGAGGAGGAAATCAATTCAGGTCTAGTATCAATGGTGGTCTGCAAAGGAATGGGCCTTGGGGCAATGGGAACAGCAGAGCATGTCACCAGTGGGTGAAAGAGAAGTGAGAATAAATTTTGTGTCATGCAGCTTTATGTTTCAGTTGATTGTACTTTTAAACATTTCAGCTTATTTAAGCCACCATTTCTTCTGTGTGGTTGTGTATTCCTGACACATTTACCTGAGATCCATTACTTGACAGTTCTAGTCCTACTGTTGAAAGATTGATGGCAACCAATTTCAGCATCCAGGCCAGTGCTTTGGTTAAATTTAGAATGACTCTTTTGAGGACTGTGCAGTCAAAAGTATTAATTAAATTGGCAACAGTGCCTGCCAGTAACATCAATATGGTACTCCTTGGGAAGAAGCCAACTGAAGGTATTACCAGGAATAGAGTGGGCACAAGGCATCACATTTAATTGCATGTAAGAAAGCACAATCTTTTTATAAGCTTCAAAGTAACAGTGAAAATATCTGTTTCAGAAGTAGGCACTGTTGGCTCTGGACTGACTGTCACAGGCTTAAAGGAGTAAGTGTGGGTAATCTTCGCTCAAATAGTACCCATTTAAGAGGGTGGCAAGGAACCTTCTACTTTTCCCTGACTAATTCGGAAAATGTATTTAGCATATACTATGCTACTAGGTAGGGAATGCTCTTCTTAATTCAAGGGCTTTCCTATTTTTGTTGTTTTTTATAGGTAAAGTAGAAATATAAGAGTTTAACCTGTATCTTAGAGCAGATATAAATATGGAAATGATATTACTCTCTATAATACTGCAAATCTTGGGAGTTCAATTGGAGAAAGAATTGCAATTCCCCCCCTTTTGGTAATTTCAATTATGTTTCACAAACAAGGCACAAAAAATCCTGTTCCTCTCAACAAACACTGATACATATTCACTCATTCACTCATTTAGTATCTTGCTGACTCACTCATACCAACCTTCTTTCCAATCTTACTCTTTTTTATTTAGATGTTAAAAGCCTATGTCTGGTATATAAGTGTTTTCAAGGGTCTTACTTATATATTCATGAATCTAGTAGTCCCCATCCCAAAGAGCATTCATGATTACAGTTAATTGCCTCAAATTGGCTTTTTTGAATTTAAATGCATTTGCCATTTCATTTCTCAAGATGAATTTGACGGAATGTCTTGTCGTGATTGATGCAAACTCATTTGGAATATGTGAATAATAAATTTATTGCTTTCTAGAAACAAGTGATAGATCAAAACCCTCTTTGGTTTAATATTTTACTTTTAGAGATTAAACAGTTCTTCTAAATAACTTAGCAACCCTTTCAAACTCCAACTATTTAGCTCTATGTTTAAGGAAACGATTGAAATCTTTTCAGTTCCCTTGGGTGCACTTCTGCAATTTGGATTTAGCTGGTCTGCAGATTGTACTCATCTATGTTAATGTTCTATAATGAGAATGATCCAACTGTGTCATAACCTTTTGTGTCCTAACTGCCTTAATTTACATAACCTTTTACTTCTCATTTACGCTAGCCTTGCTGGTTTAGGTTGAATACTTCAAAATCCTTCATTCTCTCATTACCTATTTTTTGTTGCTAAAACAATCAGCTGGTTTGACATATGACAAAAGTCAGTTTCGAACAGACAAGTCAACATTTAGCAGAAATGTCAAGTATGACAATTAAAGGGATTTTTTTTTTTAGTTTTCACTGCTATCATGGTTTAAAAAAAACAGTAAATTTTTACACTTAACTACATTCATTAGGGGGTAGAGAGATGGCACAAAGGCCTAGGGCACATGATTTGCATGCAAAAGACCCAGGTTCAATTCCCAGCTCCAGATGGTCTTCTGAGTACACCCTGGAGGCAGTAGCCGCAGAGTACTTCTGGGGATGACCTCCAAATAAAAAGCAAACAAAAATATGTTAATTAAAAATTTAAAATATTTAAAAATATAAATAGAAGTCAAATAAGTGACTTCTGTGTGTAAGCAGTCCCTTGCTTCCTATAGAACATGTTGGATGTGAAGGCCATCTGGCTATAACATCTGTTACCCTGTTGATTATCAGGGTTAATTCAACTGCTCTGGATGGCAAGGTAGGTGAATCCTTTCTCCTGTATCAATTCACTGTGCCCCTCTTGAAGCTGTGCACCCAGTAGTAGAGGGTGGTTTTTCCCAGTTGAGAATACTGATCTTCAGCTGGGATATATAAATAGCTGCTCTCTCCTGCTAGGACTTTCAAATATCCTCCAAATAGACTAAGCCATGCTCTAGATACTGTTGCTATTATCCTAAAAAAATATTTTTGTTAAATCATGCATATATCTACTTTTCTATTTAAAGGTATGCATATAAGTATTAATTTATAAAAAATATTACTATACATTTGGATTTGCTCAACTAAGATATAACTAGACAAGACTGTCAAACTGATAAAAATAATGCTTCAATAACAAATATGGGACATCTAAAATAGTTTTGTTCTAAGTTTCCTATTTATATGTAGCATTTTATATTTCATAAATTATTCTATTCTGTGATGTTCTAATGAGAAAGACCAGGTGTGTAATAGAAGACAAAATATAATCTAAGATATCAGGGAGAGCCTCTCTGAATAAGTATCATTGGAGCCAAGATCCAAAGGGAGTGTTAAAAAAAATGGGCAGAAGGTTCAAGTCTGGGAGGAATAACCTCTTTATGTAAACCTGACCCACTAGTTCCACTCTCTCCTAAAGCCTCTAGAACCTTTTCAAATCCTCATCAGAACTTGCAAATGATTAAAAAAATGGATGCTTCTTATTTCTTCCCCTGTAAGCATTCATCATATTTTTTTAAATATTTCTTTTTTTTTTTTTTGGGTCACACCGGGCAGTGCTCAGGGGTTACTCCTGGTTCCATGCTCAGAAATTGCTCCTGGCAGGCACGGGGATTGGAACCGATGACCTTTTGCATGAAAGGCAAACGCCTTACCTCCATGCTATCTCCCAGGCCCCGCATTCATCATATTTTATAATGTTCACTTAATGTTTTATTCTTGGAGATGAGTGATCTCAGAATCTAGACTACTGTTACAGATTAATAGAAGCCAAGCAAATATTTGCCAAATAAATGAGTAACCATAAAACTTTAATTTATTTTTATTTTAAGAATAAAATATCTAATTAGCTACTAGAATTATAGCTTTTATTCACTGACACAACTATCAAGTATAATTTAAGATGTCAATTTTTGAAGTTAGAGATTTCATATTAGCCACAAAAAATTTGGTAAGTTAAAAAAATCACCTATTCAAACTATTTTTCTTTAATGATCTTTTAGTGAATACACAATCACTACATTATCTTAATATAGCAATATAAGAAGTGTGGAATAATATAACCATATAAAAAGTGTGGAAATCTTATCCTTGATGCTAATCTTAATGTAGTTCACTCAAATTTTACATTAAACTTTAAAAATTTTTATTAAAATTATTTTTATTTTAAGGCTTAATTCAGCATTGTTACTAGGCATATAATATATATAATAAAATAAATAAGTGATATATCACATATGGTTGTGGGGAAAGGCTGAAAAGAAGTGCATATTATTATAGGTGATGCATTGATAAAGTTAAAAACTCCTAGAATTATGCATATTTAGCATATATTTAAAGTGGCTTATACGTTGTTCTAGTCACAGTGGTAAATAAAATAAATTTGATCTTATGATAAATGTACTCCAGAGATGAAACATTAAATTTGACTAAGACAATCTAATTAGGTAGGATTTGCTAGAGAGAGTGTTATTTTAATTGAGTCTTAAAAGCTGAGTCAATAGTGTCATGAGCTGATGTGTGTTAGGATTAGATTCAACTCTGAATAGTAGAAAACATCATATGATACAACAAACTAGCAAATTGTTTCTTGTCAATAAAAGGAATCCAGACAGTTAGTCTAGTGCTAGGGGAGTGTGACAGAGAGGTGATGACTGGGATAAACTGTTCTGTGCTGCTTCCCACTGTCTTCTGCTAGTAACTTGCAACCAAGGCTTGAAGGCAACTGCATGATTCCATTCTCCATATCTGCAGACCAGTCAGCAGGACGGGAGGAGGTGGCAGATAAGAAAACAATGCCCAGACAAGCCATTTATTTACAGATTTCCCAAATCTGGTAAGCTGTCTGTTTTAATAACATGTTTGTTGATTAACTGTTTATTAGTGAAATATGTAATATGGGGTTATGTTGTAGTCTCTACCAAAAGAAAAGAGGCAAACTATATGACATAATGTAACTTGAAAATTTTGTGAGACATGACTAGAAATTTATGTATACAGAATAATATAGAAAGAAATAAATCTATAAATTTAGGATAATGAAAACATCAATTTGCCACGCTTGACATTATTATATGGGAATATATACAGTTTTAAATTTTTTGTTACAAATTTTGTAATGTTTGAATAATTTTTTCACATATTATTTTTTTAAAAATATACTGTTAGTATGGAGTAGTAATTATTGCCTGAACTTTGCAAATTAAATAATCCATTCAATGTATCCTTACTATTATATTCAAATCATGCAGTAAATTCAAAGAGATTCACTAATCTATTACATTTTTTATTTAATCATATAAAGGCAATACAAAGAAACAGAATATAAAGAAAATCTATAAATTAAAATATATACACTGAAGTGAAAAAATATCAGTACCCTCCCAGAAAATAAACCAAGTTCATAAAGTAATAGAATTGTCAATTATAAAATGAGTCATAGAATTCAAATATGGACTGTTCAGATTGTTATTAGAGAGTTCTAGGGACAACTTCATCTCATAGTCCTTGACTTGCCAGAAATCAGGCAGTCACAAGTTCCTTTGGGAGTAACTGTATCAAGAGCAGTCTATGCAAAGCAAAGAAAGGCAGGCAATCAATTGTGCAGAAGAGGTGAATGTTAACAGCCTTGTAAACATAAAAGTAAAAGATAAGAGATCTGAGGTATGGTGTAGAAAGTGATATGAAAATGGAAAACTAGGAAGCTAAATATCTTACAAAATGATTCAAAGTGATGCTGAGGGGTTATTCCTGGTTCTGGACTCAGAAATCTTGGTGGGCATATAGGATGCCTGGGATTGAAATCAAGTCTGTGGTATGCAAGGCAAGTGCCCTTTCTGCTATATTTTTCTGGTCCAACTCTCTTAAATTTATAAATGTAAAGTTAAGAAACCTTACCTAGGGGCTGGAGTGATAACATGGAGGTAGAGCATTTGCCTTGCATGGAGAAGGAAGGTGGTTCAAATCCTGGCATCCCATATGTTCTCCCGAGCCTGCCAAGGGCGACTTCTGAGCGTGTAGAGCCAGGAGTAACCCCTGAGCACTGCTGGGTGTGACACAAAAAGAACCAAAAAAAAAAAAAGAAAAAAGAAAAAAAAACACATTAAGAAAAAGAAGAAACCTTACCGAAAATTAGTAGAATAAGTAACAGACATAAGATTCTTACTCCAGTTATATAAAACCCCCTCTTCCCTCCACTCAGCTTACTATCTTACAAATCCTTTTCTAGCCCTTCACTCTCTTACCTTTAATCTGTCATTACCCCCATTTAACCCTTTTTACCCTCAGTTCTTAACTCCTCAGGAACCAGACCTCTCACCCCAGTCAGATGCCAACCAGCTCCCAAAGTGGAAAGATAGATTAACAGCCTGCCTTGTCTCAGCCTAAGAAGCTGCCACTACCACTGCTGCTGATTTTCTCTCCTTGGCCCCCTTTCCTCCACCTCCCTTCACTGTGGACTGTTGTTTGCTACCAGATTCAGTTTCTGAGAAGCCCCCAGTTTGAGGACATTTCCTAAAATGTGACTGCGGGGAGCCATTTTCCAGACTCCACAAGATCATGTTGCAGGCTTAAGCTGTCCTCCGGATTTTATAACCCCGCCCCCAGACTATTTCAGAAGAATTAAAGAAGACATGTATATCTCCTTCAAATATTTCTTCAGATGTATTTCCTTAATAGGTATAATTCTTATTGTCTATTTTCTTATGAAGCAGCAGTTTTCCCCATTCCTTTTTTGGATAGGAAATTTTTAGTAGGAAATTCTAGTAGATAAGTTTCTCTATTGTTCCGAGTTCATGTTACAACCAGGTTATTGGGATTGTTTAGCTTCTTAGTTTTACCTTCATATGCACCAGTAGTACCATGTGACATTGTTCCTTTTTGCATAGACACATTAAAATGGGCGAAATCTTATGTGTGCAAACAAGTTTCTGGGTGATTGTTCTTCCACTGTAACCTTACCCTATTCTCGTTCTTTGCATCTTTGTTCTCATAATTAAAATAAAAAAACGCAAAAAAAAGAAAATGTTTGCTACAAAGTCAGAGAGAGAGGTCAAGGGAAAGGGTGGCATTGTTTGAGGGAAATGAATACTGGTAATGGGTGTTGTACACTGAAAATCATGAACAACTTTGTAACTAAATAAAACCCAACTATTATGAACAACCTTGTAAACCATGGTATTTAAATAAAGTAATTTTTTTGTTGTTGTTCTTGTTTTGGGGTCACCCTCAGTGATGCTCAGGGATTACTTCTGGCTATGCACTCAGAAATTGCTCCTGGCTTGGGGACCATATGGGACACTAGGGATCGAACTGTGGTCTGTCCTAGGTTAGCTCATGCTAGGCAAATGCCCTAATGACTGTACTACTGCTCTGCCTCCTAGTAAAGTAATTTTAGGAAAATTTATAAAAAGACTATTACTCTAAGTGACAATACATACAATAGGGTAATATTACAGTGATTTAACTTGAGAAAAGAAAATAAAGGTTAAAAAAGACTATAAACATGCTAAATTTCAAAATTCATAGTGCTGAGTCAATAGATATTATCTGGTTGGTAAATCAATAAACTGAGGTATGCATATATGTATTCAGGTTTTAAAACAAGACATTATTAATAATTGTTTCTGGGGTCAAATGATAGACAGCAGGTATGGCACTTGCCTTAAATAGGGGCCAACAGGGCTTGATCCCAGATATTGAATATGGTTCTTGAGCTCTGTGAGGCCAGATCCCTATATCTAAAGAGGAGTAACTCTTAGCAAAGTCAAGAGTAAATTAAACAAGAAAAACAGATTAAACAAGAAGCAGCTTCTGGGGGCTTTGGGAGATAGTTGAAGAGCTAGAGTGTACATGTGACCTGTTAGACCTCGAGTTCAATTGCCATCATTGCATGTTCACTTTAGTAGGCTGGATATAGCCTTATTATCCATGAGCACCACTGGGCTGCAGTGGCATTATTTGGTCAGGCTGAAATCAGGCTCACACAGAATCTCTCTGGCTTCTGACTAACTTGAAAAAGAAACTTATTTTAATATAACAATGATCCAAATATATATGCATACTACAAATGAAATTCATTTTTGAATAGAATCATGATACTTATTCATGTGACTGTCACATTTATCACAGCATGGATATAAAATGGAGGATTAGGGACTTATCTATACATTTATAATTTTTTCTAATTATAATCAAGATTAGTAATCCTCTTTAATAGTTCTTAGTTTTCTAATTATTTTTCCTAATATTTCTAAGTATTTTTCTTATTGTTAGTTACTATATATTTTATGAAGTAGGAATATACATAAAATGTAAAAGAACAAGGATATCATTCATATTAATGTTAGTACATCTATAAAATTTCCCTATTTGCTATAGTGACATCTTCCTTTGATTAAAATCTCTGTAGATTATTCTCAAGTAAATTAATATTAATTTTAACAAGTTATGTTAGTTTAAATCATTTAGTCTGCTGAAACACAACATTATATAACCAATTTTTGCAAAGCTGTTAGTGATTTGAACTAATTTGTTCTTTTAAAACTATACTACAATAATTATGCTTTGATCTTATGAATTAGCCAAATGGAATATTGTTTATAATATTTAAATGAAGAATGCCATTATAGTAAATGGTGTTTCTTCATTCAGTATTTAATGGACCTCAGTTAATATGTTGTTCAGGAGAAACAGCAGAGCTGGATCCAGTGAAGTTAGATCTAGAAAAGAAGCACCATTGTGCTTACAATGTTGGTTATTTTGTTTATTTTTTTAACGTTGTTTGGGCAACTCCCAATGATGTTCAGGGGTTACACTTGGCTCAGTGTTGGATAATTCTCCTGGTGAGCTCAGGTGATGCTGAGATACTGGGGATTGAATCTGGGTCTATCACATGTAAGAAAAGAGCTCTACTTACTGTTTCTCCAGCTCTCAGAATGTTTCTTATAACATAGGAAATAATCTTGGTGCACCACGAATTTCAAAGTGGTGAGGCGGAAGAGGAAGGGGTCATTGGTGGTGGGAATGTTGCACTGGTGAAGGAGGGTGCTCTTTTTTATAACATAACTGTAGTTGGGTTTCAGTCATTAAAAGACTGATGGGTTGGCCCAAATACTTCAATTTTAAAAATTTAGCAATTTTCTAGGGCCAGAGCAGTGGCACAAGCAGTAAGGCGTCTGCCTTGCATTCACTAGCCTAGGACGGACTGCGGTTCAATCCCCACAGTGTCCCATATGGTTCTCCAAGCCAGGAGCGATTTCTGAGCACATAGCCAGGAGTAACCCCTGAGCATCACTGGGTATAACCAAAACAAAACAAAATAAAATAAATTTTATCAATTTTCCACTGATGTCCTTTTTTTAAATCTAGAATATTCCTCTGTAATTAGGTGAGTTCTCAATTGCCTCTGGTCTTGAGTATTTCCTGAATATAATTCTTTCTGAACATTTATATTTTTGTCACTTATTAGTTTTTTCTTTTACTTTATAAATTGGCTTATATAACTATTTTCCAAATAAAATATATAATCACAGTAAATTCTGTATCTAATTGCTTTGTATGCTGCTAAGAAATATTATGTACTACAATCTGGGGACTTGAGGGACAAAGTAATTATACATGGGTTCTGTTTTTGGCTGAAAGTTCAAAGTTAAGATATCAGCAATGGGACTACTGAGAATTCTGTTTATGGGTGATTGTCCTTCCACTGTAACTTTACCTTGTCCTCTTTCTTTGCATCTTTGTTCTCATAATTAAAAATAAAAATTAATAAAAAATAAAGTAAAAAAATTCTGTATTTAAGTCTATTATTTCCTTCTATAAACACAGGTACAAATCAGTCAGATATTTTCAAGTCTAGCACTAAATTAGTGATTTTTATTGTTGTTGTTATTGTTTTTTGGGTCACACTTGGTGGTGCTCAGGGCTTACTCCTGGCTCTGTGTTCAGAAATCGCTTCTGGCAGACATGGGGGACCTTATGGAATGCCAGGATTTGAACTACCATCTGTCCTGGATCAGCTGTGTGCAAAGCAAATGCCCTCCCACTGTGCTATCTCTCTGGTATCTAAATAAGTGATTTTTAAAATATTGCTCACAAATACCTTACAATAATAGCTGAATCATTCATAAGTTTAGTATGTAAAACAATACTAAATATAAATTGGACATAAGCTCTAGAGTGTGTGAGAGCAATATCATATAACTTTTGCAAGAATTAGGAAGAATTCTCAATTGAGATTCATTGGTTTCTATATGAATTTAATACTCAGGATCATCTGCTATTTTAATTTTTCATGAAAGAATCATCATCACATCTGTTTTATTTAATTTTTTATTATTATAAAAGTATTATTTCTTTACCAAAAACTATTTGATAACCATAAGTGGCTAATCATTAGATTGATATTATGTTCCATGTTCCATAATGTTGAAATTATGCCATGGGTAAGAACTCAGGGTAGGAGAGCATATTATAAAAAAAAATAATGGTTGAGAAATTGGATTGGATTCAAATTATTTGGAATAGCAAGTGATGCCAGATGTTGATCAGGTTCAATTCTTCTAAAGAAGTTAAATTTGACACTCAAAGAAATAAATATGTTAAAGTTTGGAAACAAATTTGAATAGTGGAATAAGGCTGGGACATCTGACAAAGATTCACTTAAGCAGAGGATTTTGGTAAGAGGTTAGTAAGACAACATAATGTGAACTTTAAAATGATTTTCTTCATTAGAACAACTTGGCAAGCAACTTGAAGGGTCAAGGTCTAATGACTATGAAAAATGTTACAATTTCTCCTGCAATTCTCAATACACTGAAGTCTACTGAACCTGGAGATTTTACTTGAATATTTATAATAGCTCACGATATGCCAGGTGTTATTACAGATGCTTTCTTTATGTTTACATTACTTCCTTAAAATTCACCTCAACCTAAGGAGGGAATTATTTTTCCTATTTTTCAGATGAGAAAGGGTCAGAAACTTAGTAACTTGCCTAAAGCCACACAGTTAAGACAATTCAGTCTGTATTTTGATCTGACCAGTCTATTTCCTTGACTCTGACTTTAAAATACTTTAAAAATAGTAAGAACTCTGTGTCCCCAAACCACTGACCTGAACAGCACCTTATCACTGGCTCTCCAACACGAAAATGTCAGCCAGGCACAGGGTGGGCCAAGTATTGGGCCCCAGGCTCCCAACCATTGTTGGGTTGGTCCTGTTCCTAACTCTGACAACAAGAGTTTTGTATTAATCGCATTCAGCATAGTTTATTCCTTCAGTTGGAACGGACAGCCTTTCAGCTTTGGTAAACCTGACAGTTCATTGTTTTTTATATAGTATAGTTAAAAAAGAGTTCCTGTAACTCTCGAGATTACATGATTTTATATAAAATGCATACATCTGAACTTTCTAAAAAGTTGACATGAAGAGACAGCATAGGGCTCAAGTACTTACCTGGCAAGCAGCAAATCCCAGTTCATCCCTGGCATTGTCTGGGTGACTCCAGAGCACAGAGCAGAAGAAAACCCTGAGCACAGTTGGGTATGGCTCAGCCACTTCTCAGTCAAGGAACAATGGAAAATGATAGAATAAAATCTTTATTCAAATTATTAATTTGTATAAGTAGTATTGAATGACCACTTGCTACCTGGCCGATTCGATGAATAGGAAGCAGGGGGCTTTAAATCCTTTTCAAGAAGTACGTAGTCTTGTGGGGGTGATACACAATAAACAAGAACTCATTTGTGTCTTAATAAGTATTGGGGAGTCATCTATTCCCCAAAATTTTCAAGCGGGGAGTCATTTAAGCAGAGATTTGAATAGTTGAGAATTAATTAGCCATGAAAAAGAAAGGCAGGACAGGAATAAGATGATAAGACTACAAAAGGTATTGAAATAACAGCTTCATCAAGAAAAAACTGAAAACAAAGGAGGAGAGACTTCCGGGGAAAGAGACAGAGGGCTACTGTTTCAATCTTATTCTAAGGGGCTTAGGAAGATTAGGCAAGTTTCTAAGTAGGGGAGCACCATGATATAATTTGTATTTTAGAAAGTTTGCTTTGATTTCTATGTAGAGAATGGATTAGGACATAGATTTTTATATTCTGGGTTGATATTTAAAAAAAAATAAACAGGTATCTGGGGGTGCACTTTTCAGCAACACATGAAAAAGAGTTTTTAAAAAATTATTATTAGGGGCCCTGGAGATAGCATGGAGGTAAGGCGTTTACATTTCATGCAAAAGGTCATCGGTTCAAATCCCGGTGCCCCATATGGTCCCCCGTGCCTGCCAGGAGCAATTTCTGAGCATGGAGCCAGGAGTAACCCCCAAAAAAATTATTATTATTTTTGGGATCACATCTAGTGATTCTCAGGGATTATTTCTAAGTGTTTGTACACAGGTTACTTCTGCAAATACTCAGGGGTCTATATGTGGTGCTGGGAACGGAACCAAAGTTGGCTGCAGGCAAGGCACATTGTTTTAACCAGGTCTATCTTTCCAGACACTGTGAAAAATATTTTTGAGTACATTTTGTTTCTAATTAATACCAAAGAACTCGTATTTGTTTAATTTTGTTTGCCATTTTTGACTGCTGAGTTATTTATCTTAATGTATTTGGACTCTTCTGCTCTGGGGGTGGGAGTTAGAGGTTTGTCACAGCAAGTGGTACTTAGGGTTACTTCTGATAATGTGCTCAAGATGTTAGGAGACCAGATAATGTGCTGGGAAATTGAACCAGGGTCCATCAAGTGCAAGGTAGAAGGTAGGTGTCCTTCATCTATATTACCTGTCCAGTTCTCATCTGTGCTTATAAACTCTTTTTGTTTCTATTTTTTATCCAAAATAATGATTTAATAATAATTATTCTTTCTTAGATGAGATATGAAACTTAAAGTCATTCAGTACTTTTCCAAATATATGGATATCATTTTAACAGAACATCTGCTAGCTTTTTGCTTTTTCACATTTCACCCTGCAGTTTAATGTCTTGTCACTTAACCAAATTTGTGTAAACAGAATTTGAAGTTTTATGAGATTTCAGTTGAAATAAATGTTTCAAAAACTATTTTTTATTTAAGACATTAACATGCATTTAATTACTTTAATTAGTTTTACAAATGCATAAGGATCTGAAGGCACTGGGAGATAGATAATCAGGTGAGTCTAACAGGGAAGACTTCCATGTTTTGTTTTGATTTTTGTTTTGTTTTGTTTTGTTTTTGTTTTTTTTTGTTTGCTTTTGTATTGAGAACTACCTTTATAAGACGAGAAACAATATAATAGACCTTTTTCATTTCTTTTCTTCTGTTTACTTCTTCTGTTTAAGCACTTAATATCTGCCTTCCTTTTTAAAAAGATCACTTTGGGTGTAAGCTCAGTGTAATCCAGGCAACACTACTTCTATAAAAGATGAATAAAATTTTTTTTCTCTCTTCCATCCCTTACCAGATAGGACTCAATATGGTAGGACTCTGAATGAAGGTGTTTTATCATGGCTACAACAGGCCAAGTGTTCTGTGCAATATTAGCACGGCAGCCAGCTACCTTCCAAAACTGCTTTGAGTTTCACACATTTTTCTAGATCAACTTCTTTCTTCTATACATATTATATATTCTTCTATTAATTTCTTTTTCTCATTTGATAGTTTGTTGATCTATTACTTGCACCAAGAATACTCTGATCATTCACTTGTATGAAAGTAGGTATTATATAGCATTATGGGAATTTGACTGGCTTATTTAATGGAAGTCATATAGCTGATCTTGGCTGCACAAGGAAGAAAACTTCCCAGCATCACATAAAGTCTCCTTAGCATCACCAGGAGTGATCCTTGAGTATAGGGCCAGTAGTAAGTCCTGAGCATCACTGGGTTAGTCCATTCCATTGCCAATGCCTTTTTTTTTTTTTTAATATAGTAATTGCTTCATTTGGGGCCGGGCAGTGGCACTGGAGGTAAGGTGCCTGCCTTGCCTGAGCTAGCCTAGGATGAACCGCAGTTAGATCCTCCGGTTTCCCATATGGTCCCCCAGGAGCGACTTCTGAGCGCATAGCCAGGAGTAACCCCTGAGCGTCACCGGGTGTGGCCCAAAAACAAAACAACAACAAAAAAATTACTTCATTTAAGCACCAGAATTACAAACATGTTTGTAGTTGAGTTTCAGTTATAGAAAAGAACACCCTCTTCACAAGTGCAACCTTCCCACCACCAATGTCCTCATCTTCCTCCTTCCTCTCCCCTGCCTGTATTTGAGATGAGCATTCTATTTCTCTCATTATCATCGTCATGTGTGAGGGGAGGGTGAACCCCTTGCTAGTGATGTTAGAGTCCAGTACTTAATTCCTCTGTCCTCCTCTTAGAGGAGACCCCAGCAACAAATCCCCCACAAATAATTCAGTCCAGTCAGAGAATTTTTAGGGGACCAAAGGTTTGGCAACAAGAGATTTTTTCCAGTTTTATCCGCCTTCCAATCTACTCGAGAGTTCTGGAAAAAAAAGCCCTACTAGCCTCCCCTTCAAGCTTTTTATTCTGCTCCTTAATCGCCCCACCTGGATTTTCCAGGTGGGGCGACAGGCAAAATTACACAACAGTCATGTTAGTGTAGCTATTTTTCTAATTGCATTCACCACTATTTGTAGTAAGCTTCATATCATGGAACAATCTTTCCAGCCTTCATCTCTATTATCTCTGGGTATTATTACAAGAATGTCTTTTATATTTCTTAAATCTTATAGTTAAACGAAACTATTCTGTGTTTATCTCTCTCCATCTGAATTATTTCACTCAGCATAATAGTTTCCATGTCCATCTATGTATAGGAAAATGTTATGACTTTATCTCTCCTGACGGCTGCTTAATATTCCATTGTGTATATGTACCATAGTTTCTTTAGCCACTCATCTGTTGTAGGGCATCTCGGTTGTTTCCAGATTCTGGCTATTTTATTTATTTATTTATTTATTTATTTATTTATTTATTTATTTATTTTTGGTTTTGGGGCCACACCCGGTGACGCTCAGGGGTTGCTCCTGGCTATTTGCTCAGAAGTTGCTCTTGGCAGGCATGGGGGATCATATGGGGAACCGGGGGATCGAACCGTGGTCCGTCCTAGGTTAGCACAGGGACCTTACCTCCAGCGCCACCACCCGGCCCCAATGATTCTGGCTATTTTAAATAATGCTGTGTACCAATAGTTTTTTAATTCTTGAGTATAATAACCAAAAAATATGTAAAGGAATAACTTTTGATTGTATTTAAAATAAAAAGGACACTGGGACTAGGAGAAGCAGGAACACTACTCAGGGACTAAAGTATCTGCCTTGCAATTGTGAGGCCACAGAATTGATCCCCAGATTTCTGCATATGGTAAATTCGATCTTATCAGATCTTTCTTGCAAAAACCACTTACACAGCAAGAGATTTCCAACCATGTCACAGGCAGGTTAGGTGAGCAGCAAGCAACATTTGTGAAGGCAAATAACACTCTATGAAGTTATGTGAACACTGCAGATATTGGGAGGCTCCCAAGTTGTGCTCAAGAAGCATAAGTCAACCCAGTCAACCATTTAGCAGGAGCTCCTGAGGATGTAATGTTGTTCAGACCATGCAGTACAGTGCCCTCTGAACAACAACCACCCTGGCGATTCAGGAAGTTTCCATGTCTACATTCAGTGATACTTAAGGGAACATATGGAGGGGATCAAATCTATACCAAAATGCATACTTAATATGCATCCTAATTAGTGTCTGTCTCCCAGTCCAAGAGCTGTTTTATATGGAGCTGTTTTATACCAAGATCAGCTAGCTGTGAGAGGTAACTTTCACACTGTCTTCCTGGCAAGAGCCACCTTTTTTCTCTTTTAGGGTTCTTTTTTTGTGAGGGGGGGGGAGATTGGGCTACACCCATTTAACGTTCGGGGGTGACTCCTGGCTAAGCACTCAGAAATCACCTCTGGCTTGGGGGAACCATATGGGACACCAAGAATGGAACCCTTGTCTGTCCTAGGCTAGCGCTTGCAAGACAGATACCTTACCTCTAGAACCACCTCTCTGGCCCCTCTTTCAGGATCCTTTAAAAAAAAAAAACAGCAAAATAAAATTATTGGACAGGTTAGAAATCACTCCCACCCACCCTCTTTTTGCTATACCTTTCTGGGAAATTGAAACCCAATTTGGAAGCAAAAGAGATCAGTACTCAATTTTGTCTGGGAATGGCAAAAACAGAATTTTAAATTTGGGATGAAGCATTTAGGTTTTGCTTTCAAAGGGAATCCTGAAATTTTCATAATATCTTCTTTGTAATGATAATATGCATTGACTTTAAGAAGAAACTGCGACATCTTACAGCATCCTTATCTATTATACTCTTTCTATTAGTCTTAAGTTCACAAGAACGCCAGATTCTCTTCTGTTTTGCTCTTGGGGAAAACCCATCAGGAATAATATTGCCAACTGCTGTTATTTACACTGTAGTTAGCCAATGAAAATTCAACAATTTTTAAACCATTAAAATATTTATGAGGTCTAGGGAACTGATGACTGCTGTTTATACTTGAAGGATTTTTAGCTTTTTCCTTTTCCTGCATCAGATGACTCCATTAATGTTAATTATTGTCAGTGCTCATTTCCTGCATGGAGATAAAAACTATATCTTCATCTACATGGAAAATTGTTTTGACTACAGGATCTGACTAGCTATTTGAGTTAGTCAGATAAATGGTCAATTAATTTCAGTAAGTGGTCTCACCGATCTCATTCTAAATTAATTTAGCAGATTCATTTTAAAAGAACAAATTGTTAATAATTATTATAATATTGGCATATTCTTACCATTTATTTATTTAATCAGAAATATTCTGACATGCTAGGCACGGTTGTAGGTTAGTAATCTATCTACAATCTTATCATCGTTAAATACAGTTTATAACCTCTATTATCTCAAAACTTAACTAGCTATAATTGTTGGTGGTTACTTTACATAAAAAGTATGTAGAGTAAAATTATGCTATCTTTACTGTAGTAATGACATAGGAGTTAAAAAATCAAAAAGGGACAGGAGCACAGCATGTAGGGGGTTTGCTTTGCATGTGGTTGTCCCAGGTTTGATCCCCAGCATCCCATATAGTCCCCCCAGCTTGCTTTTAGTGATTTCTGAATGCAGAGATAGGAGCAAACCCTGAGCATTACTAGTTGTAGCCCAAAACAAAAACAAACAACAACCCCCCCCCCCCATATTTTGAATTTTGGAGAGGAATAAAAGTTCTAACTTTTAAGAGGAGAGTGCATTCCAGGGGAAAATAAACTGGTTAAGCAAGTTAGGTAAGAATAACCAAGCTGGTTAAACAACTTGGGTAAAAAAGGTCCTCTTTCAAAATTATATTTTCATCACAAGAATCAGAAAAAACAATGGGACTGGAGCAATAGCACAGAGAGTAGGTCATTTGCCTTCTTGTGACTGATTTGGGTGGGTTCGATCCCCAGTATCCGATATGATTCACTGAGTTTGCCAGGAATAATTTCTGAGTCCAGAACTGGGTCCAAACCCTGAGTGCCGCTGGGTGTGGCCAAGAACCAAAAACAAACAAACAAACAAAACCAGAAAAAAATTAAGTTAATTTACAAAGATGATTTTAAAATAATTTACTATTCATCATTGATGATATACTTGATATTAAAATATTTTACATGATATCATTTAAAATAAGGTGTTTAGTAAATATACAATAATAATAAATTATGACTGTTTTATTTATTCCAGCATTATCCTCACATACTCTTTGCTCTTTATTTTGATTGGGACTCAAATGTTATCCTCTGGATCTTTTCCTAATCCCTCTGCTGGGAATTAATTACTCTCTCCCTGTCTTCCCACAGTATTTTTATATAACTGAATTACAGTGTGATCACACTGACTCTTCATTATTTTAAAGCCTTCTTCCTATCTTGATTTCAGTTCTGAGGCAATGTTTTATTCACAGCTGTATTCTCCAAGTCAGTCACACTGTGTGCAACCAATAAAGTGGTGAATGAAGTTATAATTTTCCATTTCCCTATCCTAATTTTGTTATTGAAATTATTTCCTAATTTTATCATTTCCTGTCTTCTAAGTTGTCACCTTCACAAATGTTCACCTTGCTTCCTATGCCTGCTTACTGTCACTTTTAGAGATTTTCACAGCTCTCTGGAATCCCCTGTTTGCACTCCTTGTTTTATATGCCAACAATAGCTCTGGTCTGAGGCTGGAAATCCCTTTATGAAGTCACTGCTTATTTTAGAATCTAAAACCTTCATTACCAAAGCATAACCCTGCAATGATTAGCAAATACAATTTATCTGAAGTGTGAATAACATTTTACAATTATTAGAAAAAAAGATGGTGTCATAAAGGAATTAAGAATTCATGTTTTGAACAAAACATATTTTAGAAAATGACTGCCTTGCTTAGTAATAAGATGAAACCATGGTAATACACCCAAAGGTCAGAGATTCTATCACTTAAATTAGTCCAAGGCCATCTGCTTTGTTCTGTCCACCAATTCAAATGCTAATCTCTTCCAGAACTGCTCTCACAGATATACACAGGAACAATGTTTAAATAGCTATCTGGGCATCCCTCAGCCCTGTCAAGCTGACACATAAATAAATATCACAAGTCTTAAAATTCTCAATAAGTCTTTTTTACTTTGCTATGATGTGCTATGATAGTCAGTCTGAAAGGATCTGTGGATTATTTGATAACCACTTTCATTTAAAAAAAATCACGAATATCTTCAATTGACACTCTGGAACCTCAATCTTCTACACAGTCCTTTTTAAGACATACAACCAGGACCAAGATGCAATTTCTCTGTAGAACACTTGCCTTACATACTAGTGGTCTTGGGTTTGATCCCAAACAGGAATATGGGGGGTTGATAAAGTGGGCAACTACCAATAAGATATTCCCAAAGTAGCTCAGAATGACATCTTTCTTATCAGATTTAGAGCCCCTTGTTTTTATTTCCCTTGAAAAATAGACCAGTTGTCACAGGTGACATGTCTGAGGTGACAGAGAAGTAGGATTCAGGATTCACCAGTCACATGCATATGAATTCGGGAGCAGATTTCCTTATAAGAAGTTCCAGTGCTGCTCTTTACTAACTCTGTCATCTTGGGGAACTTGTCTAGTTTACATCTACCTGTCAAGATTAGAATCTAAGATTCTTGTTATGGAGGTATTAAAGAAATATTCAGTTCTAGAACAGAATTCAGCATATATTAAGTTCAATGTGGGTGTTTTTTAAATATAACAACTGAGTAAGCAAATCAACACATGCTGAATCTCAAAGGGAATTGTGTGCTTACTACAATTGCTCCCCCACTTTCCTTATATCACCTAACTTTTGATAGTGAACAAATGACTTTCAATATTTCCTGATATTGTGTGTGTGTGTGTGTGTGTGTGTGTGTGAGAGAGAGAGAGAGAGAGAGAGAGAGAGAGAGAGAGAGAGAGAGAGAGAGAGAGAGAGAGAGAGAGAGCCATACCTTATGGTTGTCAGGGGCTTTTCCTGACTCTTTGGTCATTAGGGAGCCCTGAAGATGCCCAGGGAAACTAACCAGGTGTTAGCAGGAATTTGAACCAAGGTCACAGCTACAGCTGTATACAAGGCACATGTCTTGCATTTGTTTCTTAATCTTGTGGTCTAAACACTCCACAAGCTCACTTCAGATTTTATTTCTACTTTTTTTTAAAGTTATTTATTTATTTTTTATTTTTTATTTTTCATTATTTTTTTTGGTTTTGGGGCCACACCCGGCGGTGCTCAGGGGTTACTCCTGGCTGTCTGCTCAGAAATAACTCCTGACAGGCACGGGGGACCATATGGGACACCGGGATTTGAACCAACCACCTTTGGTCCTGGATCGGCTGCTTGCAAGGCAAACACCGTTGTGCTATCTCTCCAGGGCCCTTTTTTAAGTTTTTTAAATAATATTTTATTTAAACACCTTGGTCACATAAATGATTTTGGTTGGGGTTCAGTCATATAAGAGGATACCCCTCATTACCAGTGCAACATTCCCACCACCAATCTCCCAAATATCCCTCCTCCGCACTCCGCCCCTGCTTGTACTCTCTAGACAGGCTTTCTATTTCCCTCATGCATTCTCATTGTTAGGATAGTTCGCAATGTAGTTATTTCTCTAACTAAACTCATCACTCTTTGTGGTGAGGTTCATGAAATGGACTGTAACTTCCAGCCTTCCTCTCTTTTGTCTCTAAAAATTATTGCAAGAAAGTCTCTCATTTTTCTTAAAACCCACAGATGATGGAGACTATTCTGCTTCTATCTCTCATCCTCTGGCTTATTTCACTCAGCATAATAGATTCTATGTACACCCATGTATAGGAAAATTTCATGACTTCATCTCTTCTGATGGCTGACACAATATTCCGTTGTGTATATGTACCACAGTTTTTTTGGCAATTCATTGGTTGAAGGGCATCTTGATTGTTCCCGGAGTCTTGCTATAGTAAATAGTGCCACAATGAATATAGGTGTAAGGAAGGGATTTTTGTATTGTATTTTTGTGTTCCTAGGGTATATTCCTAGGAGTGGTATAGCTGGATCATATGGGAGCTTAATTTCTACTTTTTGAGTAACACAATACCAAGAGCACAGTCAATATTTACGATAATTTTGTTGACTACATTAGTGAATCATACACACACATTGTAATATAATTTCTTTGCCAATATAGTTCTAATACATTATATTTCTCAGATAATAAAATCTTTACAAATAAATAGCAAAATATAAATAAAAATTTGAATTGTATAAACGAATGAATTTGTTAAAGTCATTGTAGACAAGGATTCTTTTTTTAAATTAATATATTTAACCGCCTTATTACAAATGTATATGAGGATTCTGATCCCAGTAAGTTATAGTTTTATATGTCTGTGAAAAATACACTCTGAAAAATACACTGCTGAATTAATAAGGCAGAAGAACTTAATATTCTGTTAGTTTTATGTTGTGGCAGCACTTTGTTTAATAATACACATTTAGCTCAGATAGATCACTGAAAGTAACTAAGCCATGTAAAGCACACTAAGATGCCAAATTATTCTGACAACTATGAGTATTTTGTGTTTGCTAAGTAACTCCCAGAACTGAGAATTCATTTTTAGTAACAAAACTTGTAGTAATACTTCTTGACCCTTTCATATAATGTGAAGAACTATACCCCAGAAATGTCCTACTATAATCTGACCAATAGAATCCCTACTATTATAATATCATGGCCATGCTATGTTTACTTGTAAAATTAAAGAACAAGAAAGACAATACGACTTGGTTTTCTGGGTGGTAAAGTATTTTATTATTAAATATGATAGATAAAAATTTTATTCTCTACTATCTATGCTTGAGGTATGTAGGATTCCATTATCACTTAAAATGAGTGACTGATAATTACACTATCTGAAAAGTGAAAAAAATATTACTAGTCAAGTTTTAATAGACACTGTGATTTATCATGAGAAACTGACACCACATAATTCGGTGACAATTGACTAATCTTTACAAAGAAATAAACAGGCAGAACAAGGCAACTAATATGAATGATAACAAACAGAATAAAACTATTCATTAAATTAGGCCATAAACATAAACTCTCTTATGTTAATCTTTATAGCTAAGGTGTTTCTTGAAATACTGCCATCTGGCTAACGATCTTTTCCTAGTGAAGTTATTTTGGAGAAAATCTAACATAAAAGGTAATCTTACTATAAATGAATAGTTAAGTTTATTCTTCATTAAAAAATACCAATGGGTAAAAATTGCATTTGTGCTTAGACTACTTTGACTACAAATTGTTTCTAAGATTCTGTTTACTCACTTTGAATAAACGTTGCTTACATTTTTTTAAAGCTTTTGTCTCAAATTTAAATAAAGTATTAACAATATTCAGAGGAATTTGTGTTTTGAGATTCTGATTAATGAGGTTTGAGTTTTACTCCTTTCTTTGGAAATCTGGGGAAAGAAACTTCCAAATGCAGTGAGTATGAATCTTGCAAGCTAAGGATTCATCTCATATAACTCATCCATGTTTAGTATTATCTTATTCATTGCCTCTTCGAATATAAAAGGCTTATCTGTCCCAGGAACAGTAAATCTCAACTTAGTTTGATAGTAAGCATTTCAGTTTTAAATGCTTGTATAAGTTCTCCCCCAAATTTTAATAAAGTGAGCATTATTTGTAGAAGCATATCCAAAAGACCAAAGATTGTTTGAATTGAAATCATGATAGTAATTATAGCAACAGTTTATACAAATGTTCATCATTATAAATTTTATTTTGTTTTCCTTTTTATCATAGCAATTCATGCTGGCAATATTTTTCCTGAGAGCAAAGTTGCTTCTGAGTTCTCTGTCAAAAAGAGATACAGATAAGATGACAGAATATGACTGAAACCCTAGTTGATGTCTTTTTTCACTATATATAAGCATTAGTTTTATTATTTTATTGCATAAGAACTGATTCTTCTATAGCTCTTTTTAAAATTCCTCTTGTTTTGATAAATGGTAGATTCACATTCAATTTTAAGAAAAAGAGGAATAGCCTATACAGTATATCCTTTCCTATTTATTTTCATGTAAATTATGGCCTAACTCCACTACAAAAATCAGAAGAAGAGGACACTAGTAGTTAATATATGGCATGTTTCATCACCATAAACATTATATATCTTGCCCTCTTACGTCAATACCCAATTTTTCCTAATTTCTAACTCCTTTTTTACACTTTACAATCACTAATCTTTTCTTCATTTCTATTAATTTTCTTATTAAAATATGGTAGTGAGTGCATATTTATACAATTTTATTAAATCTTCTAAAAATAAAATGTAAGTTTTTATAAAATAAAAACTGGTGAAGCTGAGAAGGTAATGTTGTTGATAGGATACTTGGCTTGCATACTGCTGACTCAAGTTCTATTCCTTAAGCACCATCAGGAGTGACTTGAATATAGAGACAGGAGTAACTACTGAGTATTTATGGGTGTGACCCCAAAATGAAATAAAGCAAACCAAAACAAAACAATTCTGTACTTAACCTTTTTCACCATATATTACATGTATAAGTGGTTGAGTGGTTTGTTCTTGTATTAGGTTTTGTTTGTTTGTTTGCTTTTGGGCCACACCAGGTGATGCTCAGGGGTTTCTCCAGGCTCTGCATTCAGAAATCACTCCTGGCTTGGGGGACCATATGGGAATCCAGGGAGATCGAACTTTGGTCATCTTAGGTTAGTGTGTGCAAGGCAAATGCCCTACTACTTGCACCACTGCTCTGGTCCCTTTGATTGGTTTTAGTAGTATTTTTCTGGTGTTGGAAATATCATAGTTTGGTTACTGTTTTATCTATTTGGGACATTTGGATTGATTTTAATATTAGTTTGTTGAAAAGGATTTTTTGCATGAACATGATTTTTTTTTCAGCTAAATGCTTAGGAATTCAATTGCTGGTTTATATGGTTATCACATGTATAAAACTTCAATTTATGATGGGATTATGTCTCTATAAACCAATTCAGATGAAAATACTGGTAAAGCAGAAATGAATTTAATATGCCTAACTTATTGAAAATCACAACTCAGGGAAGAAACAGTACTGAAAGTGAAAATAGACACGAAGCTATGCAAAAATATGATATTTATAAAATGCTGTACCACAGTAAATTGTAGAAAATAAGTTGTCTATTCTCGTAATTGTGAAATTGACTGGGAGGTCCAACTTACTAATGCTACTGAATATATAAAATTAAAGTACCTGAGATACAACTGTACTGCAGATTTGACCTAGAAAAAATTAAATTCAAAACTCCAAGTATAGTTTTACTGAATGAATATTAGTTTTGTACCACCAGAAAGTTGAAATATTATAAGTCAAATTATTATAGGCAGATCTGTCAATTTTTAAGAGACTGCCAAGTTATGTGTTCATATATAATAGCTATTCCATTTTGGCACATAACTTGGTTATGGTTCATTCTCTCCAATATGATTACTTTAGTTTCTCTCCACTCCTGAGCATTGAGTGTTATTCCTAGCAACATCTTTACCATCTTGAATTTTCTAGATTATAATCACCTATCAGTGTCTATGAAACTGAGATTTTCTCATAAACATGTATAAATTTCAGCATGCATGTCAGATACACATTTTATTTTTATATTTTTATTTTTATCTAAGTACTTTTAAATTCTATTGATTGTAAATGGTATACTTTTATTTTATTATCAATTTATGCATGGTAGTCAATAGTAGAATTATTTTTTATGTATGTTTTTGGTCTGAAAATTGATGTATTTATGTAGAGCTTTAAGTTTGTAGATTCTCCAGGATTTTCTACAAACTACCAGAACATTTGCAATTAGAGACATTTTTATTTTTACTTTTTTGATCAGTATGCTTTTTACTTTATTTTCATGCCTCATTTTATTGTCTAGAATTTCCCATAGTATGCTCAATAAAGATAATGAACTTCTTTCTGTTCTTAATGGAGAAGTACTCAGTTCTTTACCAATAAACTTGGTCTAGGTTTTTCTAGTTGCTGCTGATCAAATGGGGAATCTTCACCCTATTATATTTTTCTTAGTTCTTTTTTATGAAAGGATGTTAACTGTTGGTCATTTTTCTTTTTTTTTAAATTTTTCATTTTAATTATGACAACAAAGATGCAAAGAAAGAGGACAGGGAAAAGTTACAGTGGAAGCACAATCACCCATAAACAGAATTCTCAGCAATCCCATCGATGATATCCCAGACTTGAATTTTCAGCCAAAGAGCATTAAGAAAAACAAAGCTGAACCCATGTACAATACAATTACTTTGTCCCTTAAATCCCCAATTGTAATGCATACTATTTCTTAGCAGCACACAATATAATCTAAAGACATTAGACTTATGTAATTTTTTAAACATTGAGGGAAAAGTACATTTATCTAGTTCATGCATATGTATACTAGTTTAAGTTGACCCCAATGTTTTAGTGAATTGTTTTTCTTAAGGATTGGAGTCAAGCGAACATAGTAAAAAACGGTGTTAGAGTGGCATATGTTTGCATAGGCCCACCAAAATATAAGGGACATGGAAAGAAAAATTATGGCCTAAATACAAGGAGACCCTACCCCTGAAGTTTCCTGACACAGGACCTACTCTAGGCTCCAAGCAAACTAGTTTGTCCAATCCAATTCATCGTCTGTAGTGGCAATACACCTTCATTCCTCACATAGTCTCTGTTATTGGTATCATGCTTCTGTATTAAAGATCCTGGGGTCTGCATATCCCATATTGCAGTCAGGATGGTGCAGAGCATCCTCTCCTTTCACCTCACACTGAAGGGGCAATAGAGAGAACCATGTCCCGTAGAGCAGGACATTGTTGTTGTCAAGTTTTCTCAGTGTTGACGGAAGTTTCCTTTTAGGAGATCAATGTTAGACCTTTGGTAGTGTCTTTCCTGGTAGAGGATTGCTTCCAGAAGTTGCTTTAAAAGACCTCGGATGTTTCGTAGATAGCTTGCCTAGTTCTGGCCTGAGAGGCCTGTGCCAGGTCTTTATATCAATGCTCAGGGTATAAGTACATTGTAATGAGATTTGTGTGTTCCTACCTCTATTCGATAAGAACTTATCTGTATGTATAGTGTTTTCCCATTTTAATGTGTCTATGCAAACAAGGATCAATACCATGTACCGTTATTGGGGAATCTGGAGGCAATAGGAAAAAGACCAGCAATCTCCATGACATAGTTCAATCATAGGCATTAAACTGAAGGGACATTTCCACCAACAATCCTTACTGGACACCTTGAAAGAAAAGACAAGCTGAAAAGTGGAAAGAAACATCATGGCAGAAGAATACATAGAGAGAGTTATAGCTGTTAAAGAAAGCACACATAAAATATTCAGAAGATATATGTGTTCAATATGTGTTCAATTTATGTCCTTCAAAATAGTTCTGGGATTGTTAGATCCAACGTATGTCTTTGGTCTGAGATTTGAACTGTGTGTTACTGAAGTTAAGAAGGGTCAATCTGGGGTACAGATAGTTGGGAGGAGTATAGGTTCCGCGCGGTCTGCAACATGTGGACAGGTATGAAATTGCCAGTGACAGCCTGAGTATAGCTGAGCAGCTATCTGTCACCACCCAGATCAAACTCCACCCTTAAGCCAGTCCCTGGAGCCGGCCTGGAAGTGGGGAAAACCCAGGGTGACCCATAAGGTCCTCCCAGGAACCCACCTAGAGATCCAGAGGAAAGAGGAAGAGGGGGGTCGGGTGACCCAGTCCCGAGACCCCCACCCTAGGCCAGGCCACGAGGCCTCTGGCACATGCGGAGGTGCCAAAGGCCAGCCCGTGCCGGCAAAAATCCTGCTCCAGGACTGTTGGTCATTTTTCTAATCAATCAACAATTTTGTTTTTTTTCTTCACTCCGTTCATATTGTATATTAAATTGACTTTTTTAAAGATTTCATTTTTAAAGCAGGTTTAGATTACTCTTAAACTAAGAGTAATGTTTATGTTCTTCTAGTTCTACACAGACTAACTTATCCCATTATTAATATAATATATAATATACTATGTTGGCAAATATTAGTTATAACTAATAAATCTATTAATAATGTACCAAAGTTTAAGGATTTACTCATGATATTACATTTTCCTGTCTACATTTAGACTTATGTACAAAGACAGGTGCCCATCATTATAATAATTCTTTGTGATCAACCTATTCAAACCTATCAAATTCATTCTACCTCTCCTCTCAGAACTGGCAATCAAAGATCTTTTTTTCTGTCTTCATTGTTTTGCTATTATGTACATCAAAAATCTTACAAACATGATACATAAAGCTTATTTCACTTAGTAATTTATATTGAAGTTTATCCCATGTTTTTAAAAACTCGGTTTTATTTTTTATTCTGTTAAGTTTTGCTAGGTTTATTTGTTTTAGCACTAAATAATACTATACTGTCTACATACTTAGTCATTCATCTATTGAAGACATCTTGGTTGCTTCCAACATTGACAATTATGAATAAAGCTGCTATAAACAACAGTGTGTAGGCTTTGGTGTGTACATACGTTCAACTTTTTTGGGTGAATTCCAGTGAGTGTGATGACTGGATCATCTGGTGTGAGAATGTTTAGGTTTATAAGAAACAACTAACCTCTCTTCTTAGTAGAAATAAATTACAGTCTTGTTGGTTTACATATTGTCCAGCCTTTGGTATCAGTTTACAGAACTTGCTAATTTTAATAGGTGTATAGTTGTATCTGTTTACTGTTTAGCTTATTGCTAATCCCTAATGAAATACAATCTGAAACATCTTTTCATGGGCTCATGTGTCATCAGTGTTCTTCGATGAAGTGTCTCTTAAGGTCTTGACTTCATTTTAAAAATAGGGTTGTTTGTTTTCTAGTTTAAAGAGTCTTTTAAAATATTTTTGCATAAAGCCCATTATCATTTAAAATATTTTATCTTATTCAATGATTTATCTTTTTATTCTATTGAAGGAGCAATAACTAATTATTTAATTTGTTACTTAGTCATTTACAAAGGATTCTCTACTATTTTGTTTAGATCACGGCTTACTTCGTGAATATGTTTAATAAGACACCACCAAAGCTAAAATAATTTAGGTTTTATCAATGTTATCTTCTAATAGTTTTGCAGTATGCATTTTTCAATTTTATTTTATGTTTTGAGGCCACACCTGGCAGCAATCAGGTATAACTCTTAGTTTTACACTAAGAAATTACTTTTGGTGTTCAGGGAACCAGATGAAATGCTGGGAATAAAATTTGGGTTGGCTATGTGCCAGGCAAAGTGCTTTACTCATATACTATTGCTCCAGCCCAGTTTTGCATCTTGTATATCTACCTATGATCTATTTTGTTTTTGGGCCACACCCAGTGATGCTCAGGGGTTACTCCTGGCTATGCGCACAGAAGTCGCTCCTGGCAGGCACGGGGGACCATATGGGAACCGGGGGGGATCGAACCGTGGTCTGTCCTAGGCTAGCACAGGCAAGGCAGCAGGCACCTTACCTCCTGCGCCACCTCCCGGCTCCCTATGATCTATTTTGAACTGATTTTTTGTGAAGGTGCAATATATTTTTCTATATTAATTGAACTTAGATAATGTGTTTGTTTCATAGCCTCCTTAGATTTTGGTTGAGATTGCATTGAATTTATAGAAATAAACTGTGAATAACTGATGCTATGATAAGTATTTAGTTTTATTTATTTCTTCTTAATTTCCTCCTTTTCTTTTTTTGTTGCTGTGGACGTGCTGCATCCCTAGGCAAAAACTTCATAGGGTCTGAGAACCTTTTGGGGAGAAAACGGGAGGAGAAAACGGGAGCACGAGGCAGACGAATATGAAATATGAAATAAATTGAGACCACACAAAATGCACTGTATGGAAACCAAGGTCAATGAGACGAGAGACAAATTTTACTGTTCAGCCGATGACATTTTAAGCACAAACTCTGGTATGCAAGGTGTCTTCAGGGAAAACAAAGAGTAGGAGATCTTCCGGAGGGGCAGTACAATGAGAACAGGCTCTATATATCTATATATCAAATAATTAATTACCCGAGAAAGAGCCCTGCTAGAGGGCTAGGTGAAAGATGAGGTGGAGGAGCCCGGGAGATAGCATGGAGGTAAGGCGTTTTCCTTTTGTGCAAAAGGTCATCGGTTCGAATCCCGGTGCCCCACATGGTCCCCCGTGCCTGCCAGGAGCAATTTCTGAGCATGGAGCCAGGAGTAACCCCTGAGCACTGCCGGGTGTGACTCAAAAACAAAAACAAAAAACAAAAAAAAAAGAAAGATGAGGTGGAGGTGTTTTGGAGTAAGCAAAAAACAGGTTTTTCAAGAAACCAGGAGGAGAGAGACAGGTTTTGGAAGAAAAGTATTTTCAGTGGCCGGAAAATGGATTTTTGGGGGGCGGAAATAATTGTTTACTACCATAGAGCTAGACTCAGAAAAACAAGCTGCTGGCACCAGGTTATAGTTGAAGAGTCACAAATAAACTAGCCAGAGGGGAGCTTTTGGAGGGCTTTCTTTGGTATCGAAATTCCTTTGTGAGTGTAGAAAGGCTAAGGATGAATTTCTGTAGTAGAAAAGAAGACAAAAATCAAATAAAAGAAAAAGAGAAAATGTAATGTCACAGCTGTGTCAGAATTATAGCCAATAATCCACGCAAGGGGTCAAATATTGACTTCTCTAATGGGCCTTCTGGCAGATAATTCTTGGGAGGAAAATTAGGCACTGCACCAGGAAAGCCAAAAGCCACGTCTGGTGTGCGCTTCCTTAATAAATGGAGGCATACCTTTGCGGGTAGTGATATTTTGTCATAATTCAGGGGTCTCAAACTCGCAGCCCGTGGGCTGTTTGTGGCCCTCCGTACAGCATTTTGTGGCCCTGCACTGGAGGAATCTTTTTTTGTTTTGTTTTGTTTTAGTTGTTTGGATCACACCCCCCAATGTTCAAGGCTTACTATTGACTTTGCACTCAAGGATCACCCGGACTTTGTCTCCTGCGGCCCCCAGGTAAATTGTGTTTAAGACCCCTGAATTAAATTAGTGTTGCTCAGGAGCCACAGCCTGTGAGGGACAAAACCTGAACTCACACATGCAAAGCATGCACTTCAGCCTTTTGAGATCTATTTTTGGTTCTTGAATTTTTCCATCCATGAAAAGACTACTCATTTGTTTAATTATTTGATTTTACTCATCAATTTCATAATTTTCTTGATACAGGTATCAAGAAATTATACATTGTTTAAATTTAAAATTTATATATACATATCTCCTTTTGATGTTTTACTATATACTATAAATGATATTATGTTTCAAATTCTATTTTTTGTTATTTTGTTTATTGATAGTACTTAGTAAAGTAATTGAATTTCAAATAAGCCCTTGCATTATTTTGGCTTGCTATAATTACATTACTCCCTGGATTTTTTATTGAGTCAAATGTTCTACATAATTGATTACATTATGATCAATTAATTTTGATATGACCAATTATGTAGAAAATATTCATACATCTATATATCTATTACTAAATATAATGCCAATATTTTGATAAATTTGTCTTTGCTTTAAATTGTTTAGGCAAAATTTTGTTCATTTTCAATAAATTGATTCCTTTCTCCTTCATTAATAACTTACTTAACTAGATCAATTATCCATTATTAGAGTAAAAAAAAAGAACAAAGAATGCCTATAGAGAAAAGATTGGGTTAAGTAACTTCACTAGTGACTTCTTTTAAACCTTTAAAGACCTACAACAGATCTTCCTCATTATCTTGCAGGAAGTGAAAGAAACAGGAGTCTTTCTGAAAAGTTTCTATGATACCAACATTAGCCTGATACCAAAAGGAGGCAGACACATAACTGAAAAAGAAAATTACAAATCATAGATGCAAAAATCCTCAATAAAATCTTAGCAAATTAAATTCAACAGTATGTTAAACAAGCCATTTACCCCAATGGTGCAAAATTTATTCCCAGGATGCAAGTTGATTCATTATACCCAAATTAATAACGTGATGCAGCACATTAATAAAAGTAAAGATAAAAATTATATGATCATATCAATAGATATTGAGAAGCCTTTAACAAGATTCAACACTTTTTTCTCATAAAAATTTCTCAACAGAATGGGAAATGAAGAGCTAAATACTAAAAATTTACTGATAACATCATATTTAAGGTAAAATATAAAGATATATAAGATAATTATAAATAAGATAAGTAATATGAGTATAATTATATTTATATATGTATAAATATATAAGATACATAAGATAATTATTCAACAAATATTGAGAATTTTAACCATAATATTTGTGTAAGAAAGTGAAATTAAGGGAATTCAAATTAGAAAAGACATCAAATTATCACCTATGTTAGTGACATGACATGATGTGACCTATGGGAAATTCTATTGACCATCAAAATATATAAAAACAATAAACTTATACAGTAAAGTGGCAAGTTAAAAAAATTGTGGAGGGCAGAGTGATACCGCAGTGGTAGGGTATTTGCCTTGCACACAGCTGACGCAGGGCGAGCCTGGGTTTTATCCCGGTTTCCCATATGGTCCCCCAAGCCAGCAGAGATTTCTGAGCTCATAGCTAGGAGTAATCCCTGAGTGTCACTGGGTGTGGCCCAAAAACAAAAACAAAAAACAAAAATTCTATGGGCCAGAGCCTTAGTATAGGTGTAGAGCCCTTACTACTACTCTGTGTGTCCTTCCCCAAAGTCCCCCAAAACTATGAAATAAATTTATTGCACTTTTATATGCAAACAATAATATAGAAGAGAAAGAAATGAAAAAGGCAAGTCCCATTTGCAATTTTGTTAAAAAAAAAATCAAGTACCTATAAAACAATAAAGGGGAGAAGGAATTAGTTAAAATTACTCACTACACTTTTAAAGGTAGTAAAAGATCACCCAAAGAAAAAAATATATTTCTTATCATTGATCAAAAATATTAATCCTAATATTTGCCTTGCAGGCTTCTGACCTAAGATGAAACGAGATTCAATCTCCTGGCATTCCATATGGCCCCCCAAGTCAGGAGTGATTTCTGAGTACATAGCCTGAGTGTCACCTGGTGTGTCCCCAAAACAAAAACTTCACTTACTGTTAATGAGTGAAGACTCAAAGTAAAATAGTGAAAACTCAATATATTAAATATAGAACTTCTGGCCAGCCGTAATATAAACCATCTATCCCAAAACATAAAGCACTAATACATATAGACATGTGTAAAACTCTGTCTGCAAATGCTGTTTACAATAATCATGATATGTAAAAACCAAAATGCCTAACAACATACAAATGCATGAAGAAATTGTGTAATATGCACACAATAGAATACTATGCAGCTAAAGATGAAATATCATATCTTGCTTTAACTGGGATACTTCACTGAATAACATTAATGAATAGTTACATAAACAAACAATTTATTTTTCTATTAATAGAAGTTAAAATTTTTAATTAAAATTTAAATAATACCTAATAAATGTTTATTTGTTCCTTAATATATGCAAGAAAGATGATTATGCACATATATAAATAGAAGAATATCATTGGATGAATTATTGACTTAAATATATATCTACTTCACATTTGTTAAATATTTTTAAGTTGATCCCCAAAATGACATTATTTCATTTGTATTTTAATTGTAGTAAAAGTTACTATTACCATTTTAGAGAAAATATGACCTTTAATTTTTTTATTTATTATTAA
Source organism: Crocidura indochinensis (assembly GCA_004027635.1). NCBI lineage: Eukaryota > Metazoa > Chordata > Mammalia > Eulipotyphla > Soricidae > Crocidura > Crocidura indochinensis. The sequence continues at coordinate 2,036 of PVKC010003982.1, read as the reverse complement.
TCTATGGTTACAAAATATTATCCAGAGATATTAGTGGTGCTAATTGTGTTGCTGTTGTTTTGTTTTGGGGCCATGCCAAAAACCAGTGCTCAGAGCTTATGCCTGTCTCTGAGTTCAGGTTTTACTATTAGTAGTTCATGGTACCAGATAGAATGCCAGGGATTGAAGCTGTGTCAGCAGCATGTAATGCAAGCACCCTGTTTACATATACTATTGCTCAAGCCCCTAGTTTATATATATTTTTGATTATGAGTAAAGGAGCATATTTTTATTTGTTAGTAAATTCTCCATTTATCGAGTATATTCATTGTCGCATGTTCTTCTATAGTGACTTGCATTTTAATACCTCCTCTCATTTGCACGTTGCTTTTAATAGAAAGCGAATATAAGTAAATATATTGATAGTTTGTATGGTCGTGATTTTTACAACTTATTTTTGAAATGCTTATCTTGATGTCTCTCTCCAATGAGTTTTAATTTTCACATTTATATTTTAATGTACTGGCAGTTTATTTTCATTTTACTATCAGTAGATATCTACTAGTTTTTTTTCTTCCACATGTCAACTGCTAATTTGGTCATGTATCAAGTTTCATAATGTAAAAGATTTTTGGTTTTCTTTTTTGTTCAATGAATTATTTGGTTATCCCTACCAAAATTAATAATATAAATGATATTTTACATTTTATTTTAATTGACTTCAATTCAATTTCTTTGTAAATTAGTGGGAAATTAATTACCAAATAGTAACTCCATTAGTAACTGTAGAGCATTTTTATATCTAGCCACATCTTTTATGTCCCTCAATAATGGCTGCATTTTTTTTAGCAAAGTTCTTCCTCATCTTTTCTGTCTCTTTGACTATTCCATTTTCTAAATAGTTTTCTAAGTAATAGTTTCAGGTGTAAGACTTGTATCAAACTGTTGTTTTCATAAATTTATCTTTTCATTTTATATTTAATCATTGTTAAACACAAAAATTATTATTTTTCTTATATCTGTTTTACAACACAAAAATTATTTTTCTTATATCTGTTCTACATTGTTTTATTGCAGGACCATTTAATAATAACAAATAAAATTATGTATTTAGTGAATGTTTATATTGAGTCTAAGTAACAATTATTTTTCTTATGATTTGATAAGATTGTAAAATCTTATCATTTGTTATGGGGTTTTCCTTAGGCCATGACAAATATATTTTGTAATATTTGAACAATGTTTTCTATTTTTATTAAGCTTTTTAAAATCATGACTGAATGTTTATTATACCAAATGTAGATTACCCCTGGCTCAGAATTTGCTCCTAGCAGGCTTGGAGGACCATATGAGATGTCGGGGATCAAACCTGCGTCCGTCCGGGTCAGCTGTGTGGAAGGAAAATGCCCTACCCTCAAATGTGATTTCTTACATCTTATAAAGTGATGAACTAATATCATTCCTCAGTGTGTTAATGTAGTTAGTTACATTTAATTTCAATGAATGTATATTAATTGAAAATTATTTGGTAGTCATCCTTTTGCTAATACTTCAATTTGTTTTATTTTTATTTTTTAACTAGTATCTTTATTTAAACACCTTGATTACAAATATAATTATGGTTGGGTTTCAGTCATGTAATCAATTTGTTTTAAATACATAGCTGAATATTAGAATGATTTTTAACTCAATATTATGTATTTTGACTTGTTTTTACAAGAGATATACTCATTTCTATTCAAAATTTTACTTCTTTTATTGTAATAATTAGGCAATATTATAAAACTTTTAGTGTTTCCTCAATAATTTGAATGAAAGTGGTTTTAATAAAATCAGTATAATTTAGTGAACAAAACAAAATTTAATTTGGCTTAATGTGAATTTTCTCCCTGTCTCTAAAATTGTTTTCAACTGTTCAGTTTTTTTAAGGCATAAAATATTGAAATATAGTTTATTGTTATTTAACCGTATGCCTTATCTCCTTTTCTAGTTAAAGAATTGAATTATCTTTTTATTTTTTCTGTTTTTGGTTTTTTTTTTGTTTTTGTTTTTTTTTT
>PVKC010003981.1:0-37149 GCA_004027635.1 Crocidura indochinensis | reverse complement strand
ATTATTTAGGAGAAGCCAAAACAGATCTCTATTTTATTTTATTGAAATCATGGTAATTTACAGCATTCTTCACAGTTGGGTTTTAGACAGACAATGAATCATCTCCAATCCGTTCACCACTGTTGATCTCCATCAATGTTCCCCAAGTGCATCCCATACCACCCCCTTGGCCCTAGCCTGCCAGTATAAAATTTTATATTTTTTAAGATTATAAAATGAATGACCATCTCGAAGATGTCAGGTGATCCAGTTCATTTAAGCACAAATGATAATTTGCTTTATTTTACACAAATTTGAAACAAACTCGTCATATCGTAAGGTTTTATTCTTTTTAACCCTTCCTTCCCACAAAATGAAAGACTTCAAAAATTGATCCCAAAGCTTCAAAAACAGACCCCAAAATAATAGCTCAGTAGGTCTCCTTCAATTTGGAAATTATTTACATTTGGGGAGTAGAAGAGAAAATGAATTAAGAAGAGTTATAAAAGGCACTCACTTTTGCTTAACCTGGTACTCCTAAATTATTCCTCTGTCAAGCTAGAATTTTGAAAATCTCATTTGGCTATGAGTGTGGGATCAAGTGCTGTGGCATAGTGGTTATGTGCAGGCACATGTGTAACATACTGCTGAGTTCTATTCCCAGCACCATACAGACATAAACCCCAAAGTGACAAGCACAGCAAGTGAGGTGGCAAGTAGCTGACTGAATAAGAGCTGATGAGATAAGTTGTTATCCAGCTGCTTATTCCCCTATGCTTACTTGGGACAATGTGTAATATAAACTTAGTGGTGTAAATAGAGGAGTAAGGTTCTCTTGCAAACACCAAGTAAACTATCTGGCCAACCAGTAGCTGGTCTTGAGCCCATCTTAGCTGCACTCAAAGGCATGCTGATTTGATTGAATGACCCTCATCAATGCTGTTGCATCCCTGATTATGACCACTGAAATGAATAGTTATCTCTGGGTACAGGGATGCCTCCTGTTGTTTATATTACTCCCTTGTACTGAGTAGACAAGTGCTTTGTCCTTGGTAGAAATATTAGAGTGGGTTTTGTTTTTGTTGTTGTTGTGTTGAGATTGCTTCTCTGCTGGATTCTCCTGATAAATCCTTTTATTTATTTATTTATTTTTCTTGTTGGAGAAGCAAAAATTATTCCTGGTAGGCTCAGGGGATCATATAAATGCTAGGGATTGAACCCAGATAGGCTACCTGCAAGGCAAATACCCTAACCACGGTACTACTATCACTCTGGCTCCTGATGAATCCTTTTTTAAAATATCAGACCTTGAAATAGGCCCTTGAATGTCCTTCCAGGACCTTCCAGACTTTAAATAAGTCATTTGATGAGTTCCAGCTGGCCGGCAGACACAGAAAACAGCTGTGATTTCCAGAGAGACAGATCTGTGACTGATGAAATCTGTTATCTTTGACTCTGCATTGTCTTTTATCTCTTGCTTTAGGTAATGGGCTTTACTGTTTTGCATCTTAGTAAACTAATTAAAGGTCATCTTTGGACTGTTTTGCTATCTCCATGCACCCACTTTGGTGGTGCCTCTTTGTTGATGTTGTTTTGCTGTTCTGTTTTTGTTCGCTTTTAAGCCAGACTGGTGTGCTCAGAAATAATACCTGGTTCTGCACTCAGAAATGACTCCTGAAGAGGCTCAGAGACCAAATGGAATGCTGGGAATCAAACCCTGATTGCCTATGAACAAGATAGGCACCCTACCTGCTATAATATGTCTCTAGCTCCTCAAAGCACCCATTTTGAATTGGTCCCTTCAAGTAGTTTCTTTAAGTTTGAATTTCAAACTGTGTCCTCAAGTTGCTTGAGAAAATTATTAAGTGTATTTTTGAAATCATTTATATTGCTCTTGGTTAGTTTAGACTTTTATTCAATAAAAAAAAATGTGAGGAGTCATTTCCTACCTATGTTATCTGGATAAATTGCTTATTCATTTCCATCTCTGCCTCAGTTTTCTCCTATAAAAATGAGTTAGCTACAGTATTTATATAGACTGACTTATGGTAACAATACCCATCATACAAAAAATGCCGTGTGTGTGTGTGTGTGTGTGTGTGTGTGTGTGTGTGTGTGTGTGTGCGCAAAGCAATAGTACAGCAGCAGAGGAACTTGCCTTGCATGTGGCCAACATGGGTCCAATTACAAACCCCAAATAGTCCCCTGAGACCCGACAGGAGTAATCCCTGATTGCAGAGCTAGGAGTAAACTCTATGTACTGCAGGGTGTGGCCGCAAATAAAACCAAACAAAATTAAAATTGCCATTTAGGGAGCAACAGAGTAGTGGCTTGCATAAGTTTGACCCTCCCAGAGCTAAATACACACACACACACACACACACACACACACACACACACACACACACACAAAACCCCCAAAATTTCCCTATAGAATATGGTTCTCTGAATTGGGGGAGACTGTAATCGATATTAAATAACAGTGTGAATTTGCCACTTGAATGTTTGAATCACAAATACTCTCAAACAATTTCATAGTCCATCTTTGTAGCTCAGAATTATTTCTACTATTCAGTCTACCCTTTTCTACTTTTTTCTTCTTTTTTAAAATAATTTTTATTGTGAGTTACGAATCTTTCACAGTAATATTTAAGGTACATAGTGACAATATATCAGGGCCATTCCCACTGCCAGTGTTGTCCTCCCTTCGCCCCTACCCCAGCATGCTTCCCATATCTCCTTCACTTGCCCCTGGATATCCTTTTCTACTCTTTTTTGGTGGAGGGGTCACACCAGGCAATGCACAGGGGTTACTCCTGGCTCTACGCTCAGAAATCACTCCTGGAGGCTTGGGGGACCATATGGGATGCTGGGATTCAAACCACCGTCCTTCTACATGCAAGGCAAACACCCTACCTCTGTGCTATCTCTGGCCCTTTTATACTCTTTTTTTTCTTTTGGTTTTTGGTTTTTGGGCCACACCCAGTGACGCTCAGGGGTTACTCCTGGCTATGCGCTCAGAAGTCGCTCCTGGCAGGCACGGGGGACCATATGGGAACCGGGGGATGGAACCGTGGTCCGTCCTAGGCAAGGCAGCAGGCACCTTACCTCCTGCGCCACCTCCCGGCTCCCAACCTTTTCTACTCTTAATCACACAGATCCTCCTGCAGAGTCTCCACTGGATGAATCTCTGTTCAGACCCTGCTACAATCTGTTCTTAGTTCTGCCTGAGCAAGCAGTGTTCATGGCCGAACCCAGAGTTTCAAAACTGGCATAGTTCACCTTTCTTTCAAGCTGCACAGTTTTCTCTTTTTCTAAGATAAATGTCTTTTTTCACTCTGACACAGGTTTGTCTAGTGAGCCTCTCTCTCTCTCTCTCCTCTCTCGCTCTCTCTCTCTCTCTCTCGCTCTCTCTCTCTCTCTCTCTCTCTCTCTCTCTCTCTCTCTCTCTGTAGCCAGAAACAAAATTCCGACTGCTCTTTGCTAAAACCTTGAAGCCAACTAACACCATGAGAAGATGTCAGTTTTAGTATGCTGACCAGAACTCAGTGTGCCTGGCAAAGTGGGTATTAAATGTACCTTCTTATGGTCAAGGACAATAAACCTTATTTTTTATTTTGTTTTCCTTTTTGGACCACACTCAGTGATGCTCAAGACTTACTCCTGGCTCTGCACTCAGGAATCACTCCTGGCAGTGCTCAGGGACTATATGGGGTTCCAGTGATCAAACATGGTTGGCCAAGTGGAAGGCAAGCACCCTACTCGCTGTACTATCTCTCCAACCTCAGGGTAATCAACTCTTTATTTATTTATTTATTTTTTGGTTTTTGGGCCACACCCAGTGACACTCAGGGGTTACTCCTGGCTATGCGCTCAGAAGTCGCTCCTGGCTTGGGGGACCATATGGGACACCAGGGGATCAAACCGCGGTCTGTCCTAGGCTAGTGCAGGCAAGGCAGGCACCTTACCTCCAGCGCCACCACCCGGCCCCAGGGTAATCAACTCTTGAATTTAGTCAGAAAAAAAAAAATCTGGGGCAGGAGCAATGGTGCAGTAGTAGGGCATTTGCCTTGCATAGGGCTGACTTAGGACAGATCACGGTTTGATCTCTTGGAGTCCCATATTGTCACCTAAGCCAGGAGCAATTTTTGAGTGCATAGCCAAGAGGAATACTGGGTGTGGCCCAAAACAATATTAAAAAAAAAGTCCCTCCATAGTTTAGATCAGTGTTTCTCATCCAGAGGCCTTATGGCTCCCTGAGGGCTTCCAGGATATTCTAAGTGGGTTACAAGTGAAAATAACACAAATAGGGGCCCATAACACTAGTCTGGGTGCCAACCAGTAGGACAGTTGGAAGAAAAGGTCAGAAGGAGGCCATGGTCAGGAAAAAAGGTTGAAAAATATTGCTTTATATTTGTTTTTCCTAGAATTTGTTAATAAATATTTGTCTTTTCTGTTACTCTTTGAGGTGTTCAACTTTAGATAATATTTCTACAACTTCCCTGTAAACTAAAACAATGTTGGTGTGCACTATTCTTCTCTCAACTAGTATTTTCATTTCCTATTATAATCCCGAATTTATTCTCAGTAATCTCTAATACCTTAGGACACTCTGTACTAATATTTTTATTACTTGATATAATGAAGTTTTTGTCACTTTTTTTTTTAATTTGGTTGTTTGAGTGATTGGTTTTTGGGCCACACCAGCAGTGCTCAGGGGTTACTCTGGCTTTGCACTCAGAAATCACCCCCGGCAGGCTGGGGGACCATATGGGATGCAAGAGATTGAATCCGGGTCCTTCCTGGGTCGGCCTCATGGAAGGTAAATGCCCTACTGTTGTGTTATCTCTCCAGCCCCTTTTGTCACTTCTTGAAGGTTAAAAATGAAGTCAGTCTTGTTTAGGATGTTTGAAATGATAAATGCTCTGTGGGTTTCTTCTCACTATGAAGCCTTATCAGGAACAGTAAATGACAGGTATAATCTAAAAATTAAATGGTTTTTGGCATTTGTCTTCCCATCAGAGTTCAAGGTTACATGGTGTTTATCATGAAGCTTCAGCGTCAGGCAAAAATCATAGGTCTCCCACTCAACTTCAGGAAGACTAAGAGACAAACCCACACTCTGCAGCGTATTACTTTAAATAGGCAGAGTGTACAAATGCCCTCTCCAACCATAGCCTTCCAAAATATATACCTCTAAGATATTCAGGAACTGGAGGAAACCACCACTGAGAGGTCAGGACTGTATCTTCCCACGAGAGTCTCCCCAGTGCCAAATAAGAGCAAACTCTAGTTAAAGCATACAATACAGGCAAAGAAGCAGTCTTGAAAAGGAAATGAATGGAGAATGGGTAATGGCTCTTATATACAACTTCCTGGGAGGTAGTGAGGTGGTGGCAGCCAACTCGTGAGTTACTTATTTCATCCCTTCAGATTCTCCATGGGAGGTCTGACACAGGGCATTCTATTCCTTCATATTTTGACAGGCTGTGTTAGTTCAAAGGCATAGAGCAGAGCTTTCGCACAGAGGAAACTGAACCCATAAATGTATTCTAGAGCACATACCGGGAAGCCCTTTAGATGATTAGCATGTTTAATGACTGTGCCTATATGTCTCCTTGCCCTAGTAGATGGTTCCCCTGACATGGACAAGCCCCATTCTGATCTTTTTAATTTCTGAGCTTTAGCTTTTGATTGGAGCCTCCTAGATCCACTCAAGCACTTGTGGGTCAAGTAGGCTTAGCTATTGTACATAGGTGCAAACCAGATTATACATTCATTGAGTGCAGGCAGGATCCCTATTAGTCTTTGTTTTCCTGGAGCACTTAACACACTTAATTCACTGAGAGGAGTGAAAGCAGAATTAAAACATAATCTCTGTTTCCCAGATGAGGCAGTTTGAATTAAAGCTAGAAGACTAGACGACTGTTATTTTCAGGGGGAAATTCTTACATCATCCTACCCGAAAGACATGATTTTTTTTCCAAACCATGATACTAGAATTAATATGCTTTCAATATGCTAAGAGGGAAGGACTTCTGGCTGAGTACTTCCCTGGGGTCAGAGCATACCAAAACAAACAAACAAACAACCCCCAAACAACCAAACCACCCCCCCAAATGAAACAGAACTTAAAAGGCTCATATAAAGAATGATTAGATCAGGAAGATGTATAGTCAGATTTCATTATCCAGTATACCCCCCACATCACAGGAACATTTAATGCTGTCCAGTGATCCATTTAGGGTTGAATCACTCCTTAATCTTTTAGATGTCCAGTGTACATTTTCTCTCACCCACACCATCAATATCTCTTTTCCCTTTCTTACTCATAGCAGATGACCTTGCTTCTTATTTCCTAGAAAGAAAACAGAAGCTTCTTAGAAGAAAACATTCATAAGTCTCTCCCTTCTTAACAACCCATTCATTTCTATCAGCAGTCACCTTCCTGACTTTCAGGTCCTTGAAACACTGAATGTTTTAATAGTCTGTGCTCTCTTCTAAGGTCAGTTCTTTCTCCTACAAAACAAATACCTTTCTCTTTTCCACTTTGTATCCTTGTTCCTCTTTCCTCTCCTCTTTATTCTCATCAGCTCACAAAACAAAACAAAGTTTTTCTTGGCTTTTCTACCTACTACCCCAGTTTTCTTTTTACTATAGTAAAATGTTAAAAAGAGCAATATTTTATCTTTGATTTCTCTGACTTTCCTCTTGAACTCATTTAGCAAAACCAGACCTCATCTACTTCATCAGACTCAAATAGCTCCCTTCAAGGTCACCCATGAACTCTGCATTGCTACATCATGAAATTAACAGAGTCCTAGCTGATATCAACAAGGTCCCTTTTAAAAACACTTTCTTTATTTATCTGTTGGGGCCTCTCTCTGAATCTCTTCCTGATCATCTAGTCATGTTTGCTGGATCAGCTGAACTCTATGTTAAGGAAGGATATTGCATCTCTTAATTTCATCCACACTCACTCACAGGATTATTATTTTTAATAATTAATTTATTTAAGCACCATGGTTACAGAAATGTATATAGTTACAGCCATAGAATGAACACTGTCCTTCACTAGTGCGACTTTCCTATCACCCATATCCCCATTTCCCTCCCGTACCCCTCATCTCTGGGACAGACATTCTGCTTCTCTCTCACTATCATTGTCATGGTAGTTCTAAGTGCAGTTAGTGCTCTGTTGCAATCACAGCTCTTTGTGGTAAGCTTCACATCATGGGATGGTCCTTTTGGCCCTCAATGATCTCTATTGTCTCTGGATACTGTTTTTATTGTTCTTATATACCACAGATAAATGAGACTATTCTATGTTTATCCCTTTCTCCTCTGACTCATTTTAGTCAGATAATAATCTACATGTCTATCGCTGTATAGGCAAATTTTATTACTCCATCTTACCTAATGACTATATAGTATTCCATTGTGTAGATGTACCATAGTTTCTTTAGCCACTCAGAGAAGCCACGTCTGTAGTGCCTAGATGAGAAACAGAAGAATAGACAGGGAACCAAGAGTGTCTAAACTTGCACAAAAGGCAACAAGTCTTCAGGAAGCAGACCTGGAGGCATTTGGACCCAAAAGTCACATTGGCAGTGCACAGGTGAGAAACAGAATCCAAATCAAAGATAAAGAGCCAGTGAAGCATGGCTCTCTGATTTGCTCTGCAGCTGTGCACTCTTCTAGTCGAGGAATGCCCACACAGGATATAGAAAACATCACACTACAACCCTGACTATGGGGAAACAAATCAGCGCTCACCATGTTTAGAGAACAAAGATGGTAGCTCATATAACTCGAAATAATACCAACCACCTAATTATCCTCTAAGATAAGGACTTTAGAAAAGAAATGTGGAAGATATTCATAGAACTCAAAGAAAGCATGGAACAAACAAAGTGCCAGAAATAGTAATCAAGAGGACCTGAGAGTAGAAAGAAGAAGACTTCAAAATGAAATAAAAGGGCTGAAAAACTTGGTAGTCGAAATGGAAACCTCACTAGCTGGCCTCTCCAGCAGAGTAACAATGGCAGAAGACAGAATTAGTGAGCTGGAAGATGATATGCATAACAACTCCATACAACAGAAGAGGCTGGAAAAGAGCCTCAAAACAATCAGACTCGTTGTATGCAGCTCATTTTCCATATCACTTATTCCTTACTCAGCAGTTGTTACTTTGCTGGTGAGGTTTTCCAGTGAGATTTTCATTTCAAGTTTTTCAGTCTTGTTATTTCATTTTAAAGTTTTCTCATTTGTACTTTTATATATTCTTGATTCTTATTTGTGGTTCTCTCAGTTTGTTCCATGGTTTCTTTGAGTTCTTTGAACATCTTCCAGATTTTGTCTGTAATGTCTTTATCAGAGAGGCTATATAGGTGGCTGATACTTGTTGGGTCTGTAGATCTACCATCTTCATTCTCTAAGCAAATAGTATTCTGTGTTGTTTTCCCATCGTGTTCTTTGCAATGTGGTGTTTATACATGTTGTACTGGGGTTGACTCAAGGATATGTGTACAGCTGCAGCACCACTACACAAGATGAATTTTTGACTTTAGGTATGTACATATATCTATGAATAGATTTATATCTATGAATAGATAGATTTATAGATAATTCCCTAATTTATCCTTTATTCTTTTGCCCCTACCTAACCCCGGCAATAAAAATCCATTCTCTATTTGCCATTTATATTAAATATCATCTCAAATTACTATTCATAAAAACAAACATCCTTATTGCCTTAATACTTCAGAATGAATGTCTTTCAGTTTTTGCCAAGATAATGGAATTATTAACATTTCTAACTGAATTCACTTTGCCATTTTGCAATATATTTCCACATAGCAATACATATAAGTAATCTCTTAATCAATTCATTTATTTAAATTGTTTTTGTAGTGCTGAAGACCCATGAAACCCAGATCATCTCACGTGCAAGGCATATGCTAGATTGATAAGCCACACTCCAGACCCAGTTAGTGAGTTTCGTTTATTTGTTTTGTTTTATTTTTATTTTGTGACCACACCCAGTGGCACTTAGGGGTTACTCTTGACTTTAGGTTCTAATTATTTTTGGCAGTATCGGGGGACCATATGGGATGATGGGGATTTAAACTCTGATCAGCCACATGCAAGGCAAATACCTTATCCACTGTGCTATCACTCTTGCCCAGTTAGTGAACTTTTTATAAATACACATTACATTATTTATATGATCAGACATATTTGTTTGTTTGGGTGCCACAATGCTCAGGAATTATTATTGGCTCTACACTCAAGAGTTACTTCTAGCAGAGTAATAAGTGTAAGTGTAAGTTTAAGTAGGATATGTGGGATGTTTGAGATTGAACTTGGGTTAGCTGCCTGAAAAATAAATGCCCTATCCATGGTACTATCATTCTAACATCTCTGATCAAACATTATCACCATTTCCTAGTTTTCCCATTCTTTCTCTCTCTTATACACGCGCGCGCACGCACACACACACACACACACACACACATACACTAGCTCATTTGACTCTTTCATTTTAATTGTATGGAACAGGATGAAGCAGATGATCCCTCCATTGGAAAAAATGTTTTCTTTTGATTTTTGGCCCACATCTAGCAGCTCTTGGGGGTTACTCCTGGCTCTGAGCTCAGAAATCATATCTGGCAGGCTTGGGGACCATATAGGATGCCAAAAATCAAACCCGGTCCATCCCAGATTGGCTGCGTGCAAGGTAAATGCCCTACCTCTGTGCTATTGCTCTGGCCCCTCATTGGGGATAATTTAATGTCACAACTATTTTCAATGATTCAAGGATGTGGGATGAGTTAAAAGAACCAAGAAGGAAGGGATGGTTAAGGTAAGGTTGTGTGTGTGTGTGTGTGTGTGTGTGTGTGTGTGTGTAGTAAAGGACAGTTTGGTGACCCTGGGGGTAACAGGAAGGAAGTTAATATTGGGGCCTATTGCTGTAGTGAAGAATGTCAGGAAGTGTGATCCTAGAGGAATACAAACACCACAAAACCCATGGGGCATAAAAAAGGTCCAGGAATAAATAGTTAAATGTTCTTCATTTCCATCTCATGTTGGTGCCCCATCCTAGACAAACCTAACTCAAACCCAAGGAAGTCTAAGCAATACAACAGGAGAAAAGTCAGTCTTGGTGAACACAGGACAAGGTGGAACAGTCTCTCCAGAGTAGCAAAAAGAAACTGTTTAGGGCACTCAATGTTCAGGGCTCAATGGAAACTGGAAATAAGTCTATGGCTGTCACACAAACAGTGTGCAATAAACCTTTTACACAGAGTGTGGTAGTAGGTAGTGAGGTGGAAATCCAGGTAAGATTTGATGTGATCTGTGAGGCTATGACCAAGTGGTTTAGGGTCCAATTGGTCTCTTGCATTACCAGCAGGAAATTGGACAGCCATCCTCAGGGGATAATGGTGAAAATGAAACACGAAGCACAGCCCAGAGCAAGCCCTACAGAATGGAGCCAACTTTGTAGGCAGCACAAATGTGCTGAGAACATAAGAAGTGCCAGCTGCAGTAGCAACAGAATAGACAGAGAAAATTTACTAGGAAAAGGGAAAAAAAAGTTCTTGCACTATAAACACTGGAAATCAAAAAGCACAGCAATACCCCAAGAGCCCTGTAGCCATCAGAAAGATTAGCATAAAAAGCAAGCAGTTCAGAAGCTGCAGCTCCTTTGTGGCAGATCCATGTTTGGGCCCATTGGGTTCCCCCTTGTTGATGTGAGCTTATGATGTGGATTCACAGAAGCTAAATTCTGTTAAGATGTACCACTGCTTTATACTTCTAAGAAAGCGCAGAGTAAATGGAATTTGGGTCTGGGAGACAGATTCTCAAGGACAAAGGTTTATTTGAATGGTGGACAGTGTTCAAGGCAGCAAGCACAGGGCAGCTGGGTGGGTGATGCAGATGAACCTGACCCTGGGAAGCTTCCCAACTCTGCCCTGCACATAACTGCTCAGTCTTGCACAGCTGTTCAGAAAGGAAAACAAAGAATTAGACACCACAAGGCTCCCTTATGGTTTGAGATCCTCCTTACCTTCTAGTCTAACATAGCCCCCCTCCCATAAGAGATGCTCTGGGCGATGGTTCTTTGAATTTCTGACTCTTTCAAGATGTCTTTGAAGCTAGATTTAGCGTAAGCCAGGCTGGGCTGAAGGGCAGGTTGCAGCATGATTGCCATTCCTATTTACAAAGGCTGCTTAGAAAAGCTCAGCGGAGAGTGGCACCCCAATATCCAGGTGATAGAAAGCTGCTGCAAATTGCCTTTTGGGCAATAGTGTCAGACACACTTTTTTGCCCTTTCTCCTGCATTCACCTTACTAAGTCCTTTAGGCTGACTTACTTCTCTTCACTTCTTCTCCCTGCACCCCACCTCTGTTTCTGTATTCACATATTTTACATAGGGCCTGACCCTGTCACCAACTCAGGTTTGATTAACTTAGGCAAACCCTTCATTGTACCCAGCTGCTGATTTTAGATGCAGACTAGGGAGATAAAAAACTGTCAAGAGGGGGAAAATGGATGAGAGGCAGATAAATGGAGGGAACAGCAATTTGTTCAGGCACGGTCTGCCACTTGTCTGGCTTATATTTAGAGGCATAAGAAATATGTTTTTCCCTCCCAATTTTGGACTCTGCTTTTCTTTTTCACAAAAACATCTGAATCCCGTCTTTAAAGTGATCTTTCGCTATTTTGCTGGCAGTTCCACAATAGCCACCAACTTAGGAACTGACGAGAAAAGCCAGATCCTTCTGTGAGAGAAAAATGCATTCCTGAACCTGACATCTGGGTCTTGCAGCTGGAGGGAAGGAGGAGACAAAAAAGAAACAGTCCCGAGAGTCATCAAAGGCAGTTGATGGTGCCAACTGAGGATGGAAATTATATACGGTACAGATGCCATTTCCAACATCAGACAAATAAGGCTATTTAGGAAAAACAAAGATGTGCTTAGAAATTGATCACCCATGTACGTGCAGTGAAAATGTTTGGAGCTTTCCTGGGTGATTGGAAAGAGTTGAAGCTCATTTCCGAAACAACTCACATTCTTTACTGACTGGGATTCTGAAAGAGGGAGGTGAAAACAGTGCAGTCCCATCCCCCTTTATAAAAACAGGAACAAAGTACCAAACTTGATTGAGTTTATAAACATGCTCTACATGCTGGTTGAAGTTTTTCCGATTAGTGCCAGCTTGCTTTGTAGGCAGTGGTTCACATTATCCTGATTGGCAGACAAGGGGATTTGAAAGCCGTAGCATACAAACACTTATCTATCTACTGTTCTTGATCAATCACAAAGGACTAGTTCATTATGTGACTATTTGAGGGTAGGGGCAAAGAGAGGAAATTAGAAATGCTGGGAAGCATGAAAGTTATCTTGGCCCCTTCCTTTCTTTTCTCTTTTGAATTAGATCTGTTCAAGAAGAAAAGCAGCAGGAAGCCTAGAATCAAATATGCAGGTAACAGGCCTGGACACAGGCACTTGTGGGGTGTGGAGAGTGGATTCTGGATTATGTGTAGAGTAAATATCCACTCCAGGCCGAGGAAGATACATTTCAGAGAAAGAGTCTATTATCATTTCCAAAAGTTTACTATTTGCAACACACACACATTTTCTAAGGTGAGGTGTTCTCCATTCAAACTGAAGGTGAGCAGGAGAAAAAAAGATTCTCTGTTTTTAAACATGACTTGAACTTGGGAACACCAAGCAGTTAAGTTCTAAATGTTATTAAAGGCAGGTGATGATGTCAAGTGAGAATGGAAATTACTTATAGTAAAAATACCATTAAATGGTTTTTGCATTAATTTATTCCCTTAAAGTTTATATTATGTTGATATTTAAAGAGATACCAAATCTTGACAGTCAAAATGATATTCCAGAACTTTTGGATGTTGACTTCATAACTTTATGAGCATGCTCATCAAGAAAGTGTGTGTATCCACAAACACTGGCATACATCAAAAAGAACAACTTGTGCTTGTGTGGATAGTGGGGAGAAAGGGACTCTCACTTATCGGCGGTGAGAATGTTGACTGGCCCAACCATTTTGAAAAAGAATATGGATATTCCTCAAAAAACTAGAAATTGAGCTTCCATATGATCCAGCAATACCACTCCTAGAAATATACCCTAGGACCCAAAAACATAATGCAGAAAAGCTCTCTTCACTCCCATGTTCATTGCAGCACTTGTTGCAATAGCCAGAATTTATAAACAAGTGCCCAAGAACAGATGAATGAATAAAGAAGCAGTAGTATGGGCTGGAGTTTCTCCCTCAAGACAGGAGCGAATTCTGAGTGTATAGCCAAGAGTAATCCCTGAGAGTCACTGGATGTGCCCCCCCCCCGACAAAAAAAAAGCAGTAGTACATCTACACAATGGAATACTTTTAGGGAAAATAAAGTCATAACATTTGCATATATAGAGATGGATATGGAGACTATTATGCTGAGCAAAATGAGTCAGTGGGAGAGGGATAGACATAGAATGATTTCACTCATTTGTAGAATATCATATTAATATTCAAAAACAATAGAGTCAAGGACCAGGAGGACCAGTCCATGGTAGGAAGCTGGACACAAATAGTGGGAGAGTGCAGATAGGGCAGAGAAGAGCCCACTGCGTCAATAATAATTGGAAATGATCACTCTGGACAAAAATTGGGTGTTGAAAGGAGATAAAGTGATATACATTATAGCTTTTCAAAAACAACATGGTAAACAACAGTGTTTAAAAGAAAAAGGAAGAGAGGGATTGAAGAAAATGTCTGCCACAGAGATAGGCAGAAGGGAAGGCATGGGGGGGGGGAGCAGGAGGGAAATGGAAGACATTGGTGGAGGAAGATGTGCACTGGTGAAGGGTGTTGTACATTATATGACAAACTCATTCATAAACAACTTTACAATCACGCATTTCACAGTAATTCAATTAAAGAATTAATTATTTTAGAAAAAGAAATGTTTGTAAGTGGTGTGTGTGTGTGTGTGTGTGTGTGTGTGTGTGTGTCCCAGAGATCAAATCCAGGTCTCACACATGCAAGGCATGTGTTTTACACTGAGTCTATCCCTAACAATAAAATTCCTTATGGACAGACTAACTTAGGGTGGAGGTTGGTTAAAATAGGGCTGACAATGGTACATGACTGCATTTGTCTAGAAGCACTCACTCTGTCGTCACTTAGATTCTATAATTATTTGTAGTGGTTTGGAGAACTTCTCTACTGACATCAGCACTGATCTTGTTTTGAGTACACATTTCTAAAAGGGGGCCCAGCAACATTTTGGAATCAATCACTTTCCTTTAGTTGAGGTTGTCATCTAAAAATCCCCTACCTTTGGGATTTTCTGAACTTTCATTCCTTTCAATTCCTTGATGCTAGGAAACAAGAGTTGTCTATTGAGATAACCAATTAATTCTTTTTTTTTTTTTTTTTTTTTTTTGGTTTTTGGGTCACACCCGGCAGTGCTCAGGAGTTACTCCTGGCTCCATGCTCAGAAATTGCTTCTGGCAGGCAGGGGGACCATATGGGGCACCGGGATTCGAACCAATGACCTTTTGCATGAAAGGCAAACGCCTTACCTCCATGCTATCTCCCAGACCCCGCAATTAATTCTTATATTTCCAAATGTCTTCATTACAAACTATTAGGTTCATTTCAATCCATAGACATATGCTTTCTCATTAGAGGAGCATTTGGGTGATCATGAGTATACATGATTACACAAGGCAGAGTCACAGGTAGTGTATCAGAGCTATCTGCATTTGTTCATTGCCTAAGACCATCCAAAGTCATAACATAAGCCCATCCATAACAACACTCATGAAAAGGAATTATTTTCATTTTATTTAGGAAAGGATGAAAGATCAGTTTTTTTTTAAAGTCTTTCCTTAGATTTGCACCTATAGGAAATCATACCTTCCTTCTCCCTCTGATAAGATGGGAAGCAATAAGAGTCAAATTGGTCAATAGTGAGATGCTGGCAATAGGAGTCAAACTGTCATGAAATAACTATTTACTGGGGCCAGAGTGGTGGCACAAGTGGTAAGGCATCTGTCTTGCCTGAGCTCGCCTAGGATGGACCGTGGTTTGATCAGCCAGCATCCCATGTGGTCCTCTAAGCCAGGAGCAATTTCCTTTTTATTTTATTTTTTATTTTTTATTTTTGGGCCACACCCAGTGACGCTCAGGGGTTACTCTTGGCTATGCACTCAGAAGTTGCTCCTGGCTTGGGAGACCATATGGGAAACCGGGGGATGAACCGCGGTCCGTCCTAGGCTAGCGCAGGCAAGGTAGGTACCTTACCTCCAGCGCCCCCGCCCGGCCCCCAGGAGTGATTTCTGAGCGCATAGTCAGGAGTAACACTTACACCCTGAGTGTCACAGGTGTGGCCCAAAATCCAAAAAAAAAAAAAAAAGATAACTATTTACTGTAGAAGCCTTTTAACATTCTTTGGCTCCAGTACCTAATTTAGTTCCATCTGAGAAAATAATTTTCATTATTCAAAGTTCATCCACTTAACTCTCAGTCTCACTCAAGATCACCCTCTTTAAAATATCTAGATTAGTGTTTGACCAAATATTTGACTACTCTGTGGCTCAGACAAATTAACATCTTAAATTATTAATCACATATATTTTAAGCAGAGGAAGATATATTATGAATCTCCCCCCTGGCAGCACCCTCAACTCAGGCTGAACTGTAAAGGTTCTCCTCCTCCTCCTCCTTTTCTTCTTCTTCTTCTTCTTCTTCTTCTTCTTCTTCTTCTTCTTCTTCTTCTTCTTCTTCTTCTTCTTCTTCTTCTTCTTCTTCTTCTTCTTCTTCTTCTTCCACTTCCTTCTTTTTCTTCTACTTCTGTTTATTCTTTTCCTTCTTCTCTTCTTTTCTTCTTCTACTACTATTTATCCTTCTTCTTTTCTCCTTCTCCTCCGTTATTCCTCCTCCTTCTTTCTTCTTTTTTCTTGTTTCTTCTTTTCTTTCTCCTCCTTTCTTCTTTCTTTTCTTCTTTTCTTTCTCTTCCTTTCTTCTTTCTTTTCTTCTTTCATAATCTTTCTTCTCTTTTTTCATTATATTCTTTCTTCTCTTCTTCCTCTTTCTCCACCTTCCCCTCCTCGTCCTTCCTTCTTTTTTTGTTCTATTTCTGGAGGTTCTCAGGGGTTATTTCTGGTTCTGCATTCAGGAATTACTCCTGGCAGGATCTGAGGAGCTAAGGATTGAACCTGGGTCTGCTGTATGTAAGGCAAACACTCTACCTACAATACTTTTGCTTCAGCAATCTGATTCTAAATATGCTCCGTTACCACTTAAGTTGTGGGTAGATATATGCTATGAATTGAGTAGTCATGTAACCTGGATATACGAAGTCAATTTGTAATATTTACTTTTGTTTAGTTCTCTGTTGGGGAATCTGACTGATTCTAATGGGCTCACCTTTTCCTAAATTCTAACTGCCAGGTATGTTATAGATTAAAAAATTGGAAACAGAGTCTGGAGAGATAGTAAGGTGTGTTTGTGTGTGGGGGTGGGTTAGGTATTTGCCATATTGAGTCCAAGCCTCATATTTTCATATGGTACCTGAATCTCTCCAGGAGTGATTCCTGAGCACAGGCAGAGTCAGGAGTAAACCCTAAAGACTGCTGGGTATGCTCCCCACCACACAAAAAATATGGAACTGATTCTTCTATCCATCTCAATCAATTAAGAGTAGTCTATTAGGCTCTTTCAGTACCAACACAGGCCAAAAGCGTGGATTTGAAACTGAGCAGCAAAGCAACTATCCTTAGGGCTGAGGAATTGCTGTTCAATAAGAATGCTTGGGCTCTGACATTGTTGTTAAACTTCTTGGTTCTGTTACTTTAAGGGATTCTAATCAAGGTCACTGAAAATTAACCAGGCTGCTGGCTAACCACTACCTCTGCCTTGATTCCTGGAGGCAGTCAGAACATATTTAAACTTAAACTCTCTTTCTAATATCACATAAAAAGAGGTGAAGCACACACTTTACATGTGAGAGCTCTGAGTTTGATCCTCAACACCCCATAGTCCTCCCGAGCACCACTAGGAATGGTACTTTAGCACTGGACCATGTGTAGTCATTCCTGCAGCACTGTTAGTATTTGGAATTCTCTCAAATCCTAATGTCTATCGTATACATTAGGATTTGATACCAAATACCCTAGTACCTATATTTCAGTTTATCATAAAACCCATGATCAAAGGCTGAAGAAAGAGTAAGGTATTTTCTTTTCATACTGCTGACCCAAGTTTAATCCTCAACAACACCTATGGTCCTCTGAGTATTACCTGGAGGAATCCCTAAGCACAGTGCCAGGAGAAAGTCCAAGTACTAATGACCATAGGCCTTTTCCCCACCCAAACAAAAAAAATGTCCCCATGATCTAGCAAAAACTCCTAAAACACTTTTTGTCATATCTAACTCTGATCCGCAAACATAGGGAAACTTGTTACTACGTTAGCACTTAGATCTGTAAGTTGCTTGTGTTAATACAAATTAAAAAAAAAAAGATGATTCGTTGGCTGACTTGGCTATAAGACTCATAAGGGTACATAAAATTGTAGCCAGGAAACTGGTGAACTTGCAGATAAACTTGCATGCAGCTGGCCTGGGTTTGATCCCTGGCACAACTATATCATCCCCTGAGAAATGCCAGGAGTAATTCCTGAGTATGGAATCAGGAGTAAATCCTGAATACCACTGGATGTGGCCCCAAACAAAATAAAACAAAATTCAAAAAAGCAAATGAATAATTCATTTAGTTATTACTTCATTTGAGGGCAAAATTATATCCTTAAGGCTCTGTCTTTCTTCATTTCAACTTCCTCTATGAGCCAGCAATATATACTATGGCTTCCTGAACTTTTTAGGAAAAATATGGAGGCTCTTTCATCTCACTGTTTCTTTCTCCTTCCTTTCCCTGACTCTCATCCTTCTTTAGAAATTCATTCTTTACTGAATCAATCAATATTTAGAGGAATCAATATTTAGAGGAATTTAGAGGGTCATCCGGGCTGTGAACCAGCTGCTAAAATGGAGAGACTTTATTTTCTCCCTGAGTGAGGGGAATTAGCTAAAGAATAGAAGTCTGAATAGATAGCCTGCTCTGTAATCACTACCATGTCTGCAGTGACTTAGCCAACTCCATAGACTTACTTTATTCTCTAAAGAGATGTAAACAAGCCGCAAAAAATTATGGGTGTACCAGCTTCATAGTTGAAAACTGGGGCTCCCTTGGGAGCAGAGTCAGGCTAAATCCCATCCTGTAACCACAACCCGTAATTTACTTTATGTCAATGGTCCAACTTTACCTCTTTACCACAGATCTCTGTAGAGATGCCCAAGTAACCAAAATTTCAGGTATGCTGGTATTTGGTTGAGATCTCCAGGACTTTAATGGAGTGAGTGTGGGAGGGCACTTTCTTGTACTTCCAGAAACCCTGGCAGCGGTTATATCCCACAGTCCCCACCATGTCAGCCACAGAACTTGGAATTTCTGTACCTTATAGCTAGGTATTTGGCATCGAAATGTTTTAATAGTGACACCCCAGTAGGAGCACACCAAATACTAATACCTCCAAATATTTCAATACTAAAACCCCAATAGAAACACACCAAATTGGATGTAAAGTTGTCATAGAAGTCACTGAAAGTTAATCAATAACAGAATGATCAACTGGCAACAACGCACATCTTCAGACAATGATCTAATGACCTCCATTGCAATATATACTACTTTTCACAATTTTTTGTTTGCCTTTTTTCAATAATTCCACTTGTGCCTGCCAAGGGGGCAGGCTTGGGGGTGGGTAGGAATCCAGGAGAGAATGTGGAGAGAATTTTGCACTGGTGGTGGGATTGGTGCTGGAAGAATGGCAGAAACAACTATATTATGAGCCACTATATATAACAGTGTTTAAATAAAGTATTAAAAATAAAAAAAAAAGGCTTGGGAGTGGGTAGGAATCCAGGAGAGAATGTGGAGAGAATTTTACACTGGTGGTGGGTTTTGCAAGAACGGCAGAAACAACTTATTATGAGCCACTATGTATAACAGTGTTTAAATAAAGTATTAAAAATAAAAAAAATAATAAGTCTGATTTCAGATGCATACCAACTTCAGGGATGGTGTATTTTCTATCACTCCAAATCTCCCTGGCTGGTCATCTGCTCTGTCAGTGGGAGGTCAGCCTTGGTGCGCTGGATACTATTGATGACCCCACGCTTTCCTGGGAAGAAATTGCCTAGGTCTGAGGGAAACAAGCATTCTCTGAAAATGAATGAGGATTGTCATCCTGGGTTGAGGGCAATGTGCTGCCTTTCTGCTTTTCTACTCCACCTCACTGCTTTTGAAGCTAGCATAATTCCTTTTCACTAGGGCTGGCTACATCATCAACCCTTCTTTCTACTCCCAGCCCTACAGAAGGCTCTATGTGGTCTTTTGACAGCCCACTCTCTGCACCCAGGGAGAATTGAACCCATTGTTTCCTGGGGTTTCCTTTAGGCTAATCTGAAGAGTGTGAAAGAACCCATTTAAAGGGGTTTGATGAATAAGAACAAAATAAAGATCAAGCTCAGGCACAATCAAAAGCTGTTTGTTAACAGACAAGATGTTCTTCAAAGCCTCTATCAGCAGCCAGGGGAGAGTTATCTTGCTGCAGTATGTGGAGAAAGTAGGCGGGTCTGGGGCATTCATTTGAAGTTCTAAACAGATGACTGCTGGTTTGGCAGCTGGGTTCAAAATTATCGGAACTTTTCTTGGTAAAGTGGGCAGCACAGGGAGATAAGAGTCTGGGAAAAATTAAAAGTTATAGAGTGAGTAATGTTTAATGGGAAAGTCTTCCTAAAGCTCCTGTCCTAGTAGTATCTATTTCTAGAAAAGACATTAGAGAAGTTAACTTCGCGAAGTCGCAAGTTAAAATTCTTTTCTAATCCTAGATCTCTGGTTTAGGAACTGAGTTTTTTTTTAGTATCAGGTAAACTTTGTACCTGCTTTTCAGATGACTAACAAATGCACAGAGGCACTAGCTTCCTTAAACCAGCACTCAATAGGGGCATTATGAGGTGTTGGCTGTTCAGTACTCCAGTGCTTGTCACTATTGGTAATAGGCAACATTTACTGGAAGGCTACCAGATGCCAGGCAGACATTGTGTCCAAATGATATAATTTTCTCCTCACCACATCCTAGACGTTCATTATCTCCATTTTGTAAATATAAGAACTTCTCAGAGACCCTGAGAAGCTCACATAATTCTTTACAGTTTCACAGCTCATACCCAATAGTGCTTGTAGTAGAACCACTAATGACATTTTACAGCCAAAGCCCGTGTTTTACTTCATTTATCATTTTGCCATTCTAACTAGATCTTCCAAGAACTTCAAGGTCTCCTTTCAAACAGTTAACCTAGATAAAGAAATTAAAGTACAAAGAAGTTAAAATAATTTAGCTGGAACTATAATCATTTCTGGAATTGTTCATGAGGAACAGGTTTTTTTAAGTGGTACACATACATATATTCACACACTCTCAAAAGGATATTTAGAATTAACCAACTGACTCAGTTTAAATTATCCCCCTTTCATTTGCAACACCCAAGGCATCCTAGTCAAGAGTTAGTCAAACACAACCCATTTTCTTTCCATCAAGTCCAATCAGGTGGTTGACATTGGCCATTTCAGTGTTACTGAGCTTCCTCACAGCTTATTTAATATGGAGCCCATAGGTCTTGACCTCCAGAATGAACTTAGCATGGGTGAAGAAGGGATCTTCTTTTTTTCTGGTATAGATGCCCTTTCACACTGCTTTCTTGGCCTTTAAAGATTTTGCTTTTGCTTCAGCTTTGGGAGGTTATGGGCTCATCCTTTGCTTTTGGCATCATTTTTGTGAAAAGATAAGAGATGATTTTTTTTTTACTTATTATAAAAGACAAACTAGGAGTCAAAGACAAACATATGTCTGGTGCTTCACAATAGGTAGTTGTGATGAAACCATCAATTTAGCATTTAAGGGTGGTACTGACAGAAAGGCTATCCAGAATTGTTCAGGTACTAATTTGAGTTAATGTAGGTAGTTATTCCTATTCTTTTATATGTATCTGAACATTATTCCCCAAAAGAAACATTTAGTTTAAAGAGATAGAGTTCAAATGACTGGTCTGTTTGGCTGACAGGCCCGGGGCCTAGATGCAAAAATTTGTACAGTGTGACCTCTAAGCATTTCCGAGGATAACTCCAGTAAGCTCTAGAACCATTGGAGAGTCCCCTAACAAAATGCAGAAAAGGAAAACTACAAACTGCATTGTTGTAAATAATAGCTGTTAGTTCCATGCAGTTATGTATCAATTAATTAAAAAGTAATTTCTTAGTTCTATCAGCCACTTTCAAGAACCCAACAATAGATGCAGAACATTTTGATACTCCCTGGACTTGTGTTCCAAGTTTGTGAGTGCCTATTTGCCCACTCTTCTTCATTACAAAGTTCCCTGAGTCATCTCTACTTGTAACCTTCATTCTATTACCTTCCTATTCTCCAGAGTCCATTTCATTCTGTCTTTTTTCTATCATCCCTTCACAAAACTTTATAGAGCTAGTTATGATATGCATTTTGCCAAAGTTCATATTTGTCCTCTTCTTGTCTTCCCTGCTGTGTTGGATATCTTGGTCTACTCTCTTCAGATACAGTTTTTTATGAGCTTTTGGAAGACTACACTGTCTTATTTTGTCCTAATTTCCTAGGACTTAAGACAATCTCTTACTCTCCACTATAAGACCTTTGTTCCATGGTTCCTGGGATTCTATTCTGACCCTCTATCTTAAATACAAATCCTCTTCTACATGTGATATCAATAGTCAAAGCAGAAGGGAGACCACAGCCCTTTTGTAGTGGCTTTCCAATGCAACCAGGATAAAACCCAAGATACCTGCCATGACCTTCAAAGCAGGCCTCTGCCTTGAATAGGCCACTATTCCTGATTTGGAGACACCCACTGGATCAGATTTATTTCTTCCAGATCTTTTAATATCCAATCTTGTTCACAATTTGTTTCTTAACTCCTATATTACTTACTCAGAAATCATCTTTGCCTTCTTTAGATACAACAGCTCTTTCCATCATACACTCATATAGCATGTCTTAATTTAGTTTACTCATTGCATTGATTAGTAACTGGACTTCATTCTTCATTTGTAAGATTTGGTCTGTTTTCTTGAATTGGTATTTAAGATCCTT
This sequence comes from Crocidura indochinensis, assembly GCA_004027635.1. NCBI lineage: Eukaryota > Metazoa > Chordata > Mammalia > Eulipotyphla > Soricidae > Crocidura > Crocidura indochinensis. The sequence goes on along the minus strand of PVKC010003981.1, from coordinate 14,896 downwards.
AGAGACAGGGACTCTGTTTCTCTTACTTCCCTTTCAATAACTACCCTACTTATCATGTTTGGCACACAGAAATCGATCAATTAGTTGAAATGTTTGTTAACTAACAATTTCTTTCAGGAATCAGAGGAAAGATCTTAGGACATTAAAGAACTTTCTTAAGATTGAGTCAGAAGCAGAGGGGGAATCAATTATCATTCATGAGATAGTCAGCTAGGAAGGGACAGTGCTGGTTTTTGAGTTCTTTTCTCTTGTCAACTAGGCATGACCCATGTTTTAAATTAATTTTCTGGATATTTTACAACTCCATCTATATAGCCTAGGAATGTCTGTTCAAGAACTGTTCAAGCTGAAAGAATACAAAGTGATATACATGATGTCCCTTCACTAGCATTATTGTAAAACACAGCATCTAAAAAAGAAAAAATAGGAGTGAAGTGGGGGAATGTCTACCACAGAAGCAGGCAGGGAAGAGGACAATGGGCAGGGTGGAAGGGAAACTGGGGATATTGGTGAGAGTATTGTACACTGATGAAAGGTGTTATGCATTTTATGACTGAAGCAACTTTGTAACTATCTCACAGTGATTTAAATAAAAAAATTATTTAATTAATTTTTTTTAAATTAGTGTCAATGTTGAGTTCATGAAGAGAACTCAAAAGCTAGAGTACATGCTTAGCATGTTGGAATCTCTGATTTCAATCCCTGGCACTACTAATTATGACCTCTCAGCTTTGCCTTTTGCCAATCAACATTTCTACCTATATTGTTGGTGACCCTGAGGCTTGGTGGCTTTAAGCACTGCCCTGGAATCCAGAGCACTGAAAGTTCACATTGTTTGAATAAGCATTACTAGAAGTGGCTGAGATTTAAAGGAAGAAGAAGAAAAGGAAAAAGACATCAGCTATGCTATTTCTGAAAAATCAATTAAACCATACTTGATTTAAAAGAAACTTTAAAGAGTTTTATCCTAAAAAAATAGGAATTTAAACAGATTTAGTTACAAGCATGTTCATCTTAGTAATAATAATAAAGAAGAAGCATCCTCAAAGTCAGAAACAACTTAAATAACCAACAGTAAAGAATAAGGTAGGATAGTTAGGTGTGCATATATTTTAATATTGAAATAAAAATTCTAGAAGTCATTAGAAATAATGATTTCTCCTAAAAATATAACAAGAAAAACATTTTACAATCTAATATTAAAATGTTTATAATATCATCCTGTAAATTATGTGTTTATGGGAAGAAAAGCTGGAGGAAATAAAAAATGTAACTTGTAATTACCTAGAAACCATAAAATGATTCTACTTTCAAAGTAATGATCATTATTTTACAAGTAATCTTCAATAATTACATAATAATCTTTTTTTTTTGCCATTCAGTGAATTGCATATTTAGGCAGGAATAGATTATAGTGCTGTGAGTCTGGAGGGAAAAATCTTGGTTTTACCAATTTAGCTCAACCCAGCTTTATTGGGTCAGGCACTTGGTATGATGGGGGAATAATAAAATGTAGGTAAGTCAGAATCTTCCTTATAGAGAAGGCTGCATCTCTAGAAATCTGTGGTTATTATATCATGCTATAAATACACTGGAGAGATGGGGAGGATGTCTGAGGCAGAAATAAAAGATTCTCTAATCTCAGGAAAATGTTTTGAAGGAAGTGGCCCCAGTTCTGGTTCTACAAGTAATTGTTTGTGACCTTGGACTCATCATTTAACCTTTCAGCCTCTTGGTTTTTCATCTAGTTGGAATAGCATCACAGCTTTTTCTACTAAACCAGATTGTGACTTTTTGGGAGATCACACTGAGCTTGAGTACAGAAATGACTTTTGGCACGTGAGAAGTGCTGCTCCGAGTGTAGGGGGATGACACTAGCAGCAAGTAGAAACCTTAACATAATGATTAACGGAGAAGCAAGGCCAGGAGCCAACTGGATGACAGTTCTCTGGTGTCCTTGGTGAGGTTGCCTCTTCACCCATTCACTGAGTCAAGTAGCTATTTTGTAGTGCTTAACGGAAATGTAAATACGTTGATACAGGGGTAAAATAGTACCTTGAGGGAGATTTTCACTTCCATTTGGTATTACCCGCTCCTCTACTGGTTTTAGCTGTGGAAATGGCCTTCTGAAATCATGTTTCATGACCCAGAGGAAATTGTGCAGCAATTGAAGATCCAAATTCCTATTATTTTGAAATTAACAAGCCCAGGCACTGCCTGGAATTAGACTGAGGAAATCGTGGGGCTCAGAGAATTGATGTGCTGTTTGCAGCTGTTAAAAGCCAGATTCTTTTGTATCTATGGCATCTCCCGTTGGTCCAATTCCTGTATTGCCACACATTTCTAAACAGAGAGAGAAGATTGAATAGCTGGATTCATGCACGGCCAAATTTTAGATCTGCTTATTCAGAAAGGTAATGCCATCAGAGACTTCGTGCTTCCCTAAAATAGCCCTATGTCTACTTCTTTGGCTTTTCTCTTGAAGTAGTGCTGATTCTTTCATGGGAATCAATGCAGTTCTCTCTCTCTCTCTCTCTTTCTCTCTCTCTCTCCTTCGTTTTCTTCTAATATTTATTGGGAATCTATAAAGAATATGACATTGTGATCAGTACTATTGGAAACAAATGGAAAATAACACAACATACTATAGAACCTTAGAAAAATGGTTTTCTTTCTCCTTTCTTTCTCACTTTCTTTCTCACTTTCTTTCTTTCTTTCTTTCTTTCTTTCTTTCTTTCTTTCTTTCTTTCTTTCTTTCTTTCTTTCTTTCTTTCTTTCTTTCTTCCTTCCTTTCTTTCTTTCTTTCTTTCTTTCTTTTCTTCTTTCTTCCTTACCTTTTGGTATTTTTGGGCCACAGCCAGTGACACTCAGGGGTTACTCCTTGCTATGCACTCAGAAATCACTCCTTGCTTGGGGGCCATATGGGATGCCTGGGATCAAACCAAGGTCCATCCAAGGCCAGCTGCAGGCAAGGAAAACACCTTACCGCTGCACTCTCTCTCCAATCCCCCAAAGGTCTTTCTTTTAAACTTATAGAAAGTGTGTTGTCATAAAGAGCAACATTCATGCTTTCACAACTGTTCTTTCTCTGTGAGGTACTAAATGAAACTATTTATCATTGTAATCTTAGACCAAGAATAGTCTTGAGGTCAGTTATTGTTTTGCTCATTCTTATAATACTAATATGACACATCTATAAAAGTTCATTGACTTATAGTATTTAAATGAAAACCAAAGTGTTTTAAAAAATTTCAGGAATGCAAATAAAGCAGAGCCGTCCCATTTTCCAGAAAGACTAAAAGGGACAAAGCACGCAGAGAACTTTGCTTAGCTGTCTTGCCAGGATTTGGTCCTGGGGTGAGCTCTGCATGACCTTGGCAGAACTGGACTTTCATGTCTACCACATGGCTGGTGTCCTGCCATGCCAAAAGAGGAAGCCATTTGGAGACAATCACCTTCTGTCTTTGGGCTTTGACATCTGGAAGGTGGACAATCAACAGACCTTGGCTAGGCCTCCTGGCTCTTCAGCTTGTCGCATGTGTTTTGGAAGCCATTTTTTTAAAAAGAGAAAGTTATGGTGGAGAAGGTCACCGTCTGGGCAAATAATTTCTGTCCAGGGCCACCAGATGCAAGCGAAGAACAAATGAGCAAATGACTTTATTTCAAAAGAAAATAAGATTTCAACAGAGCTGTGACTGTCCTTGGCTCAAAGGTTTGGCACTCTGTAAAGAAAAGACAGAGAATAGCTTGGTTAGAATCCAATTTTAGTAATTAATTCTATTCACAATAAGACATGTTAATAGATCCCATGTTGAGAAGGCAGAATCCCCTCTCTCAGGTGCCAAGTGCCTATTAATGAATCTATCATTCAAGTCCCACAAGGTAAACAGTCATTTGGTCCATTCTCTTAGAACTGTAGGCAGGCATTTCTCCCAGTTGGGCATATCATAGATAAATAGAGTATAAACTCCAAGAAGACATGGATCATGCCTGCTTTGTTCACCACTCTACTCATAGTCATTTGATCTACCCCTAGAACCTATATTAATTAGAAAAATGCTCCAATATTCCTCTCCCTTCTTCTATCTCACCTTTACAACTCGACTTTGCACTTTTAGCCTTGTTCTTGCACTGAAAATACAATGTGGCAAAAGTTACATAACATTACTCACTGCCTAGATTTTAAGTGGTGCTATACAGTTATGTTCTTATTGGACAAAGTCAGGCATACCTGAAAATTAATGGACAGAAAGTCAAGTTATCCTTATCAAAACCCAACTGAAACCCTAGAGCATATGAGTATCTTAGATCAGAATTACCCAATGAGGTCAAACCCAAAGGGAAACTCAAAGAAGTATAAACTTGGTCCAGAGTGATAATTCAAAGAAAAAGGGGCTTGCCTGACACAAGACAGACAAAGTTTCAATAAGTGGATTCAATTCCCAATATCTCATATAGTCCTCTGGACACAGTCAGGTATGATACCAGAGCAGAGAAACAGGAATAAGTCCCGAGGAAAGTTGTTTTTAACCCAAAAAAAGATGTAAAGCAAACAAACAAAAGGACTATAAACTAAAGAGATTTCTTATGTTTTATTGTTGTGAGGTCACATTTGGTAGTGCTAAGTGGAGGGTTGGTATAGGGTACTGGGATTGGACTCTTAGTTGAAAATGCAAGGCATGGGGCCCAGGAGATAGCATGGAGGTAAGGAGTTTGCCTTTCATGCAAAAGGTCATCGGTTCGAATCCCGGTGCCCCATATGGTCCCCTGTGCCTGCCAGGAGCAATTTCTGAGCATGGAGCCAGGAGTAACCCCTGAGTACTGCCGGGTGTGACCCAAAAACCAAAAAAAAAGAAAAAAAAAGAAAATACAAGGCATGTGTTCTACCACATTTCTGACCTCATGGTGGGTGTCCAAAAAAACTAAGTTTGAGATAGTTTGCTATGTTCTAAAAGTTGACTAATAAGGGTTTTGAGAAACACCTTTGCCTTATGAAAGTGAACTAATTAAGTATCCAATATACAAAGGTTGAGAGATAGTTGGGATTCTTGATTAGATATATCCAACCTTAAAGAGTTTGCCCATCCAATAACTCTTTGCTATTGTTATTCTATTCTCCTCCTGAGACCAAAAGTAAGTTATTCTGTTCATTTATTGCTTGCTTACTTACTTTTGATCTTTTCTTCTAGTGTATAAGCTCCAAAAGGATAGAAGATCTTGTTTCTAGTACCTTTATTTTGAATTATTTTCATTTTGAAACCACATTTGATTGTGTTCAAAGCTTATTCTTGGCTCTTTGTCAGGCGCAATTTCTTGGGAGGAAGTTTTTGAGGGACCATGTGGAGTGCCAGAGATGGAACCTGGAATGGTGATATGCAATGCAAGTGTTTTGTCTTCTATATTATCTCCTTGGTTCTATTTCTCATCTTTATCCTCATATAATTATTTTATTTAAGCACCTGGGTTACAAAATTATTCATGATTGAGATAGGTTATAAAATGTACACCACCCTTCACCAGTGCACATTTCCCACCATCGATGTCCTCAGTTTCTCTCCCATCCCAATCCTCCCAAGCAGGAATTTTACTTCCTTCTCTCTTTTCTTTTCTTTTTGACACTATGGATTGCTCTACTGGTACAGGGGTATCATGTATATCATTTTATTTCCTTTTGGCACCCAGTTCCCATCCAGAGTAATCAGTTCCAACTATCATTGTCACAGTGGACCCTTCTTTACTTTAACTGTACTCACTGCTCTTGGTGGCAAGCTTCCTATCATAGACTAGTGCTCTTGGTCCCCATCTCTATTGTCTCTGGATATTATTTCTATATTATCTTTTATTTTTCTTATATTCCACAAATGAATGCTATCATTCTATGTCTATCCTTCTTCTTCTTCTTCTTTTTTTTGGGGGGGGGTCACACCTGGCAGTGCTCGGGGGGTTACTCCTGGCTCCATGCTCAGAAATCGCTCCTGGCAGGCACGGGGGACCATATGGGGCACCGGGATTTGAACTGATGACCTTTTGCATGAAAGGCAAACGCCTTACCTCCATTCTATCTCCTCGGCCCCTATCCTTCTTCTTCTGACTCACTTCACTCAGCATACTGCTCTCAATGTCCATCTCTTATATCCATAGATAAGCAAATTTCATGATTTCTAACAGCTGCATAGTATTCCATTATGTAAACGTACCACTTTTTCTTTAGCCATTTTATCTGTTCCTCAGGTACTTGAATTGTTTCCAGATACTGCTTATTGTAAATAATGCTGCAATGAATATAGGAATGCAGAGGGCTTTTTTGCATGGTGTGTTTGAAGTTCTTAGTGTATGTACCTAGGAGTGAGATTGCTGGATCACATAGAAGCTCAATTTCTAGTTCTTTGATGAATATTCATTTAAAAAAAAAAGGCCTGGACCAGTCTACATTCCCCAACAGTGATCCACTCATTCACACCAGTATTTTTTTTTTTTAATTTTTTTTTGGTTTTTGGGTCACACCCGGCAGTGCTCAGGGGTTACTCCTGGCTCCATGCTCAGAAATTGCTCCTGGCAGGCACGGGGGACCATATGGGGCACCGGGATTCGAACCGATGACCTTTTGCATGAAAGGCTAACGCCCTACCTCCATGCTATCTCCCGGGTCCCTCACACCAGTATTAATTGTTCTTGTTCTTTGTTATGTGTAGCAGTCTCTGTGGTATAAGAGAATATCTCATTGTTTTTTTGGATTTGCATCTCCCTGATGATTAATGATGTGGAGCATTTTTTCATGTGCCTTTTGGCCATCTATATATCTTCTTTGAGAAAATTCCTATTCATTTCTTTTCCCTAGTTTTGAATGGGGAGAGATGGTTGTGTTTTTCCTTGCTAAATTCTATCAATGCCTTTTAATCTTAGACATAAACCCCTTATCTGATAGGTACTGGGTAAATAGTTTCTCCCATCCCATGGGGAGTCTTTGTATCTTATCCACTGTTTCCTTTGAAGTGTAGAAGCTTCGAAGTTTTATGTAGTCCCATTTGTTTATCTTTGATTCCACTTGGTTGGTCAGTGGTGGTTCATTCTTGAAGATGCCTTTAACTTCAATGTCATAGAGCGTTATGTCTATGTTTTCCTCCATGTACTTATGGTTTCAGGACTGATACCAAAGTATTTAATTTTTGATGTGCCATTTGTGCATGGTGTTAAAGAGAGGTGTAAGATCACTTTTTTTTTTTGCATATAGTTGATCTGTTTTCCCAATACTATTTGTTGAAGAGGCTTTCCTTACTTCACTTTGTATTTTTTGCCCCTTTGACCAATTACTTGGGGTCAGTCTCAGAATATGCATGCCTCTTCCATTGACCCTAAAGTTTGTCTTTATTCCAATAATATGCTGTTTTAATGACTACTACATCATAGCACAGTTTAAAGTTGGGGAATGTGACTCCCTCATCTTTTTTCCCAAAGATTATTTTAGCTATTTGTGAACGTTTAATGTTCTATATGAATTTCAGTAGCGTTTGATCCACTTTGTTGAAAAATGTCATAGGTGTTCATATAGGGATTGAATTAAATCTGAACAGTACTTTGGGAAATATTGTCATTTTAATTATGCTAGTCCTCCCAATACAGGAGTAGGGGGTGTGTTTCCATTTCAATTTCTTGAAGCAAAATTTTGGAGTTTTCTTTGTATAGATTTTTACCTCTTTAACTTTTTGTTTTGTTTTGTTTTGGGGCCGCACCTGGTGATGCTCAGGGGTTACTCCTGGCTTGAGGGACCATATGAGGTGGTGGGGATTGAACCCAAGTCTGTTCTGGGTCAGATGCCCTACCATCGTACTACTGCTCCCACCCCTTCAATTCTTTAGTTAAGTTGACTCCAAGGTAGTTGATTTTCATTGGCACAAATATGAGTGGGATTTAAAAAATATCTATATATCTATCTAGGTGGCTGGTCTAGTTGGGTCTTCAGAACTATCATCTTTGTTCACTAAGCATGGTGGGGTTCTACGTTGTCTCCCCAGTGTGACATTTGCAGGGCAATGTTGTTGTTTATGTGTTGTGTTGGGGCTCATTGATGAGAGAAAATGTATAGTTGGGTTCTTCTCAGTGTCCTAGTTAGTACCACCATGGCTGCCTGTGGTATGCTAGTCCAGCCTCTTCCATATTGCAGGCAGGGCTCCCCTTTTCTTGTTCATCTATAAATACCTATAGCCAAGAAAAGTTTTCGACACATAATGAGCTCACAATATTTATTGAAAGAGTGTATAGATGTCATTACTATCACATAGTAAGATCAGATGAGAAAAAAGTCTGGAAAGGAAATGCTACATATTTTAGCTAATGAATCCTTTGCTCTGTGCATTTTTCTTAGTGCAGGAAAAATAAGTTTCCCTGGGGCCGGAGAGATAGCATGGAGGTAAGGCATTTGCCTTGCATGCAGACGGATGGTGGTTCAAATCCTGGCATCCCATATGGTCCTCTGAGCTTGCCAGGAGCGACTTCTGAGCACAGAGCCAGGAGTAACCCCTAAGTGTAGTCGGGTGTGATCCAAAAACCAAAAAAATATAAAAAAAATAAGTTTTCTTTGATCCTCTTAGGCTTCATGACTAGGTCTGAAAACTGAACTGAAAAATACATTCATAAGAGAAAACATACCCATAAAGCTAAGTTTAAATAGTTCAAGAGCCTTCAGAAAGGTCTGTTTTTTTCGGATTGTCAATATACCTTTCACCCAAGGATTTTATGACATAAAGGAACAGAGTAAAAGGAGATCAGATTGACCATCCTGTTCTATTCTTCTCAAACTTCTTCACAAACTTGCCCCTAGGCCAAGATGCCATATTTGCAGGCATATATCCTGAATATATGGCATTTATATATTGCCATATATCCTGAATCTCATCCTTATACATTTCTAACCTTTTCATTTTCCTGATGACCACGTTCCTTTAGGGGCAGGAAAAAAAAATGTTGGGGAGAAGAGTCCCTTTGCTGCTTCGAGGATCTCTTCTAGAAAATAGCTTTCCTTTAAGCTAGCTCTCACCATGAACCATAAATGTCCTGTGTGAAATAAAATATATGTCTGGCAAAGTGCCCAGAACTCAGAAAACTTTGGATAAAGGAAGTCAGCAGGGTTGGGTAAATCTCTCAATGTTTTAAAGACAGCAGGCACTGGTTCCCTGAGAAATTTATGGTTTACTGAAATCTTTCTTTTCATTCATCTTGTCCACACAGGACTTGCACATCAAGTTTCTCTTTTTTTACTCTGTCTTTAGGGCCATTTCTTCAGCCTTCAATATCAGCCCATCAGGGAAGACTTCAGAGTCTGAGAGTCTGAATGCAAATAAAAGAATCTAGAGGAAAGCCTGCCCACACCCCTTAATATCTTCCTCAAAAGGGATTTATTAAATACTGCCTTGTAATTAATTGCGCTGAAGCCTAATTATTTTTGTTGAGAAATTAAATATTAGGTCTTAATGGGTATTAAAATGCTTCACATTCATTTGCACAGAAGGCTTAATGGAAATTCAAATATTTGTAGACAATGTTCCACAAATTCTCCTCTTGCTTTTATTTAATTACTACCTATTATTATGGGTTTATAAATTGAGTGCATTAGTTTTACACTAGCTGAGCAAATTTTTAGAAAAATATCATTTCAGAAATTCAATGGTGGGGCCATTTTGTATGATTTGTTTTGCCTTGTTTTGTTTTTAGGCTACACCTGCCAGTGGTCAGGGCTTACTCCTGGCTCTGCTCTCAGGGGAATCTCCTGGTTTAGGGGTGAGAGGAGACCATACAGAGTTTTGGGAATCAAACCCAACCGTTTCTACTGCATGCAAAGCAAATATTCTACCTGAAATACTATCTCTCTGGCCCATTGGTGGCATTTAAAGTGAACACATTTGCCCTGGACAGCTCATCAGCCTCTGCATCAAACTTGCCTGCTTCAATACCCTGACCCTTATTTACATGTAACGAGAACATCAGATTCTAGAAAGCCCAAGGATAGTGATCAAAATGTGGATGACAAGAAGCACAGCAGGAGGATATTAGCACTAATTAGAATACTTTTCCTGACCATAGATAATGATGGGTTTCTTTGTTCAGCATCCTGAGTAAATCCCCTCACTGAGGATTTCCATACTCTAGACCAATCTGAGCATCTGGACAGAACTGCTGTTACCACTGAATTAGTCATTCCAATTAGAGGGAGGAGGTCGCCTTGGTGTTTCCATGCCCTAATCATCTATGATAACTGGATTTACAAAGTCATCTAGGAATGAAGCCATTCCTAGAAGAAGCATTATCTAGGGCACGACCTATTAAACAGGTGCACAGTTCTGAACTCAGGAAGGAGACTTAGACATAAGTATCTGAATGGACACTTAGTTTTATCCCTCCCCCGCTGCCACCCCTTTATCATCCCCAAACACACACACTGTGATGGCTCTGCACTGCATTAATTCTGCTCTTCGCTTGCTTTTAAATAAAAATGGAGGACTGGCAGCTGAGGTCTGTGTTAGGATTTATGATTTGGGATTAAGTATCTGGGAAGTTTATTAGCACAGCACACATTGAGCCACTTGCAGTCAGTGGAGGAAGGGGAGGATAGGAGGAAGAATAAATAAATAAATAAATAAATAAATAAATAAATAAATAGTCAACTAAGCCTGGCTACAGAACCAGGAGGAACCCCTGAGCATCTCAGGATGTGGTCCCCAAACAAAACAAAACAAAGCGACCAGCCCAGACTAGAGAGCTAGTGCAGGGTTAAGGCACTTTGCTTGTGGCCAACTTAAGTTTGATAGCTGACACTCAATATGGTTCCCTAAGCACTGCAAGAATAACCCCTGTTGAGTGTAGTCCCAAAGCAAAACAACAAAAATAAAGTAGCTATTTTTTTTCCTGATTTTTTTGGGGGGCCACACCCGGTGACACTCAGGGGTTACTCTTGGCTATTCGCTCAGAAGTTGCTCCTGGCAGGCATGGGGAACCGGGGGATCGAACCACGGTCCATCCTAGGTTAGTGCAGGCAAGTCAGGCACCTTACCTATAGTGCCACCGCCCGGCCCCTATAAAGTAGCTATTTTTGTATTCGAATATTATTTTTGATAATGATCATTATTGTTCTGCTGAGTAATTAAGTAATTAAGTTAAAGTTAAAGAGTCCATTTCTACTACCACATATAAGAGAATCAACTGAAAGCCCCAAATTTAGATTCCTCTTGAAAGTATAGGCTAAATATCTTATTTAAAATTGAAACTTAGGGTCCAGAGAGATAGCATAGCAGTAGGGCATTTGCCTTGCAACCAACCAACCCAGGAAGGACTCTGGTTCGATTCCTGGCATCCCATATGGTTCCCTGAGCCTGCCAGGGGAGATTCTGAGCATAGAGCCAGGAGTAACCCTGAACGCCAGCGGGTATGACCCAAAAACCAAAAAGCAAATTTTTTTAAAACAATATTGTAACACACACACACACAATAAAACCCCAACAACAAACTACCAGACAGAGGGATTTATGCTTATTGAGCTTAGCAGATAAGACCAGTGTGGGACTTTGAGTTCTTAATAAAAAATCAAAACACCCCCCCCAAAAGCTTTTAGGCCAGACAGCCTGCCCCCCACCTGTACCAAATGATGATTTTCATCCCATAATGATTTCCATCCCATAATCAGCAGCTTTGCCCCCATTATTACTGCCATGGCTATCACTTGCTGAAGCTCTCCATAGGAAGAAGTCTTGGAGGGCTGCATCCCCACAGCTGTGAAGCATGAGGAACTTGTATAATGGAGTCTTTGAGCCGTCTACTTTTAACCTTTGGGGTCAGGGTCAAAGTGCAAATGGAAGCTGCAGGGCAACTTATTCTTTCTACTCCACCCTGATTTATTTTCAGGGTCTCCCACGCAGTGTTCAAGGTATTGGAAAGCCAATCCCTGCAAACTTTGGCCAACTGAGCTGGTGATTCAATGTGATGGTCTGTGGATGAGGTGCTGTTTGGACCTTGTGATGCCAGGGACTGGGGCTACCTTGGTTGCACTTGTGGACCTCTAGGGCAGCAACTCTTGAGTGCTGGGGAGACATGCGATACCAATGCTCAAACCAGCATGCACTTCTTACTCCTGTGCTATCTACCCACCCCCATCCAATATTTTGAGAGAGGCTTCTTAAAGTTTGGAACTGAGCTTGCTCTCACTGGCATACCAAGTTCTATTTCCCCTATTGCAGCCTAGATACCCTCAGCAATATGTGTTAAGCCACATCCAAGTGATAAGCACTAGTGCCAATGTGTTGAGGAAGAACATGTTGGTAAAATGTTCTGCCCTCAGGAGGGTGACTCAGAGGGCCTCATGGCTCCAGAATGAGGTCAAGAATGTTAGGACATGAACTTATGAGGGCATGGGTATCCAGTAGGGTTTGAGGGCACTCAAAACACATGTTCTATAGTATCACAAACTCCTCCTCAGAGGCACTCTTCATGGTAGGAATGCCAGCATAAAAGCAAGGGCAGTGCTGAACTCAAGAGTAGTCTGTCTGCTCACCTCTTGTCTATTTGCAGCAAACCACAGTGTTGAGTGATTATAGGTTGGCTTGGCATAGTTTTGGAATATATTTGTTTTGTTTGTTTCTTTTTGGTCTGGGTGCCACATCTGATAACGTTCAGGGTACTTCTGGCTCTGCACTCAAAAATCACTCCTGGTAAACTCGGGGGACCACATGAGATGCCAGGGATCGAACCTGGGTCAGATGCATGCAAGGCAAACACCTTACCTGCTATACTATCACTCAAGTCCTGAAATAGCTTCTTAAAGTATTCATAAGGACATCCAAGAAAGGAGAATCCTTCACCCTTCCCAGTGTTTCTTTTAAGCATTCTCAGCCATCTGAACAGTACCTGCTCTGCATTAGATCTTTCACAGAGCTGGTCCTTCTGCACTGCAAGAATTCAAAAGAAGTTCAAAACTTCTTGTACACAAAAATAGTTTATTTCTAAGTTTATGAATGACAAGAAATTTCAGGAAGATTCAGAGAGGACTATTTGATTTGGAGAACTCAGTAGCTTCCAAGGTTACAGTATACAATATAGCTTATATTATACTTGGTACTGTATACAGCATTTGAGTAGAGGGCTTTCAGTAAGTCTGATAACAGTCAGTTCATGTAGGTGAGCATATTGTCCGTAACTGAATCCATTAGCATGGGTTTTTATTTTGTCTCTAGGTATATGCTTTAATGTTTCTTGGAAAACTGGCACATAGTTGCCCATAAAATCAATGTAGACACCAGCTTTCATATATGCAAAGTACCTAATGGCTAAATCTTGCTTTAGTGATAATCACAAAGCCTGACACATACCACATGCTTAATAGATACTTGATTGGGGGAATCTAAAAGAAACTGGAGCAAAAGAAGGGTTCATAAAACATGTAAGCAGCAGGGCATTACGTTTTCATTGTGCTGAATGATGAAGATGGTGCTGGAATATTAACTTGCATTTTATTTCAAATATAGAGAAAAGTATAAGGGAGATGTATTAAAGGGCTACTGTATATGTCTTGCATACTGGAGGCCTGGTTAGATGCTCAAATGCTACATTAGGTATAAGTCCCAATCACTGCACCAGGAGGAACCCTAGGGAACCTCTGGGTCTGGCCTCCAAATTAAAAATAAATAAATAAAGATACAGAGAAAAAACGGTGTTGTCTTTCTCTGGCTTTAGAAGGCCCTTGTAGTAAGAATTAAGAAGAGTGAGATTAAATGAGTTAAGAAATGACAGATCATAGAATTTTAGGATTGAAAGAGACCTTCAAGGCATTTAAGACTAGTGATTATCAAATTTGAGATGCCTCAGGGGGTGACAAAAATATAGAGAGCAGAAGGAAATGTTCCAATTTTACCACTCCTTTTAAAATCAGAGCAACTAGGATTTTGTTGTACATTCTGGGCTTCTATATAAGACTTTGAAGACTGGTTTTGTTATAAATTGCATCTAGATCTCTCATTTTATGGGTGAGAAAATGATAGCCAATTAAAGAAGCATAGAGTTATTCAGATGTTAATTGTATAATTATAATGTGGGGAGAAGGTGGCCAGAGTAATAAAAGTACATTTTATGAAAGATGCTAAAGCCTAAGGGCCACACTTGTGACAATGAGAAAACAATTCCATTATCTTACTTCAGTTGTCTTTGTTTCCTTAAGGCATAGGTTCTCTTCAGACACCTGGTGTTAATACTCAGAGGAGAGAAAAAGAACTTGGTAGAAGAAACCAAGATCTAATTCTGATATCTTGTTCATTTATTGTTTTGATTTTGTTCTTGTTTTATTTTGTTCTGATCATTGTTCTTGTTTGGTTTCTGTTTTATCTCTCCAGTGGTGCTAAGAGCCATCAGGGCTCTTACACACCTGGCCGCATTTAGGAGATCATGCAGTGCTAGGAATTGAAATTTGGGCCCTGACCATGTCAAACATACATTCTTGTAGTGAGAATTAAGAAGGGTGAGATTCAACGACAGTTAAGAAATGACTCTACCTCCCTTATCCTTTCCTTTGTTCTTAGAAGATGATAGTCCTTGATGTGTGCAGTGGGATTCAGCAAGGTCTGATTCCAGTCTAGACTTGAATATCCCACTTGTCCTTCTCACTTGAAGATATAGCCAAATAATCTTGGATTTTGCTGCTTTCTTCTTGACCCAGAGCATTTGAACTTAAATCTTATGCAGCTATTTCCTATAACTGAATATGCATTTACTTTTTAGATGCCAGCACAGGCAACACTTCTTATGGGCTTCTTCCCTGATTTAGGTCTGTTAGTTAAGGTCAGATTTCTTTGTTTCTTTCAAAGCATTAAGCTCAACTCATAAATATGTATGAACTGTCTTAGTTCGATGTTTTGTCCTT
>PVKC010003980.1:0-37015 GCA_004027635.1 Crocidura indochinensis | reverse complement strand
AATTTGATGCTCAGGGGTTACTCCTGGCTAAGCGCTCAGAAATTGCCCCTGGCTTGGGGGGACCATATGGGACACCGGGGGATCGAACCGCGATCCTTCCTTGGCTAGCGCTTGCAAGGCAGACACCTTACCTCTAGCACCACCTCACCGGCCCCCTCCTCAGCTTTCTTAAAGTAGTAATAAACCAACTTATTTGGATTCTGCTCTGTAATTTGCTTTGTTTTGAGCAATGTTAAACATTAATTTGCTTTGTTTTGGGAAGGTTTGGAGGGGTTGTGGGTTTTTTTTTTTTTTTTACATAAAATGTAATATGTTTTGGCACAGATGTGGTGAAAAGAAATTCTCCTCCACTGCTGTGAAAATGCTGTGGTTTACCCCTATAGAAAATAGAATGGAGTTCTCAGTGAATTCATAATTGAACTGCATATGGCCCAGAAATTTCACTTTTGGGTATCTATCCCCAGGTGAGAAAACCATTCATTTAAAAGGTGAATGCACTTCTTTTCATCACAGCTTTGAGTACAATAACTAAGAGTTGGAATCAACCTAGGTATCCAATATCAGGTGAGTTGATTATGAAGCTGTGATACACACGAGCAACAAAGCTGTAAGAAATGATGCGACCATTAAATTTGCTGCAGCATGTATAGAATTGGAAAATATTATGTTAAATAAAGGCAGAAAATGAATAAATACAGGTTTATATATATATATATATATTTTTTATTTTTGGGGCCACACCCAGCAGCACTAAGGGGTTACTCCAGGATCTGCACTTAGAAATCTCTCCTGGAAGGCTCAGGGGACCATATGGGATACTGGTAATTGAACCCAGACCATTCTGGGTCATCCACATGTAAGGCAAACGGCCTACTACTGTGCTATCTCTCTGGCCCAAGGATGATATAACATTTATGTGGTATTTAGAATAACTGCATGAAAAATACAGTGGTATGATGTGGGTAGTCTAGAACACTCTTGGCCTCCAAGTATAGTGAGAAGGAAAGAAATGGAATGCAGGAGGAGTGAAACATGAAATAAAGGGACAGGGCCGAGGGAACTCAGGTGCATTAGTGGTGTTAAGGGGAAAAAAAAGAACTAAATATTGAAGCCACATAATCAACAATAATAAAATAATAAACCCAAACTTTAACAGCCAAACTTTAAAAGACCCCTGTTATGATGGCAGGCTGGGACATGGGATGGTCTCTGGGACCATAAATGGGATAGAGGGAGTTTGAAACTGGCAGTGGAATAAGTGCTTAAACATTGCATGACTAAAACTTAACTATGAATAACTTTGTAAATCACAATGGTTTAACTTGAAAAAAATTAAAACCTTGATGGAATTCCCCTGACCAATGTTAACTACCATACATAAATATCAAATACTCTACAAACATGTACCTAAAATATTACTGTGAACGATATGTAAGTCACTATGATTAAAATAAAATGATATCAAAAAATTAAAAAGTGGGGCCGGAGAGATAGCACAGTGGTAAGGCGTTTGTTTTAGATGTAGAAGGTTGGTAGTTCGAATCCCGACATCCCATATGGTCCCCTGAGCCTTCCAGGGGCGATTACTGAGCATAGAGCCAGAAGTAATCCCTGAGTACTGCCGGGTATAACCCAAAAACAAACAAACAAAAATTAAAAAGCAGTTCGCAAAGAGCAAACTCTGATCACAATCCTTGAATACTATCTCCAACCATTTTTCTCAAACTTTCCAAGGCCAAAATGGTGGAAGGCATTTTCCGTTTGGATGCAGACTCCAGCCGAAAGAACATTTTCTTTCTGCATTATTCTCAGTCTGCATTATTCTCTGCAGGATTCAGTTCATGTTCTCTGCCATAAAAAAGGAAATGGTTGGTCTCCTTCTCTAACTACTCTGTCTCTCTGATTTAAGTACTTTTCACCTGAGAATGTCCTTGTTATTCTCAATCTGTATTTCTGTCCTAGAAAGGGCACTAAATTCAAGAGTGTTTGGACTCACCTTTTACCGAAATAATTTTGAAAACTGCTCTAAGGTCTCCTCTCTCCTCAGAGAACCCAAGAACCTCACCTTAAATGTCACATCCCTTCTGTAATTTTCCCTAATACCACCCTTTTATGATTTAGTTTAAGCCCCGTGCCCTGAAGCTTTTATATTTTTTGGCAACCATAATATCTGCTGCTGCTAAGGTTGGGTCCCAGTGAACCCTGACAGTGCCCTTCATCATCATTGGTCACGAGTTCCTGCATGCCCACCTTGATGGGGACCGTAATATATTACCAGTATACAGCAGGAAGAGTGTTCTTCCTAAAGTCAAACTCAAAGCTATGGAACCCTGATCATTTCACCATTGGCTTTTCTTGGTCATCAATATGAGTTCTAAATCCCTTAAGATGATTTTCAAAGTTCTGAATAAGCTGATTACTATCTGGTACTCATTTCTCATTCTCCCTGACTTACTCAGGGCTACAGGTCCTTTGAACTTTTGTCCAAGAGACACAGGTCTTTCCCATGGCTTTTCAACTCCCCAGAGCTTCTCCTCTGGTTTGGTATTGTATTTCTTCTGCCCTGAGAGACCAAACAATCCTACTCATCCATATGCTCCCTCTCCCACATGATTGTCTTTCAGCAATAGGAATATTTATTTCAGAGTTGTGACAACTAAGAAGCATCTCACAGATATCCTCTCCCAGTGTTCATTGCCTCAGATCTAGGTTGATGCCTTCTTAAACTCACCCTCTCCCTAGGATCTACTTCTGGTCAATAGTTGAGGAAGGCAAGGATGACAAGGTAGTCTGTTCCAGAGAGACACTGGAAACCAACCAACAGCAATTTTGCCTGGCAGAAGCACCACCATCTTAGCCGAAACTTTCTCAGAATGCACAGCAGTCTATGCCTAGTCTGTTCAAACTTAATCTTTCCTTGGGCCTCTCCTTCTTGAAATCAGACCAACATTGTAGCCTGATGGCTTCCCCACTCTCTTCTGGGATCACATCCCTCTTACTTTCCAGGTTTGTACCTGCTGCTCTTCTCAGAGATCAAACTCCCACAATAACTCTTAATTGAATGTTTATTATTTCGGGGTTGAGTTTCCCTGAATCCAAGATCTTTATTCTCTATAATTTAGCACTATCTTGGTATTCTGCTTGTATTTGATTGATGTTATGCATTATTGGCAACAGCATTAGCATAATATTGGCAACTTACATTGAAATTATTCATGCTCTCAAGATTATGTCACCAGACTGGGTTTGGACCCAGCATATAGCCTGAGACGCAGTAACAGCTCAATGTTTAGTAAATGTAGATAAAACTCCCTTCATTTTTGGGTTCTCCTTTCAGGCCATTATCCCCCCACCGAGATCATAAAAGACAAACCTTCATCAGATTTCTACTGACAATGCCTCATCCTGAATCTTATATCAATGTTAATACTCCCTTCCTCCTTTGTTTCACTATCTCAAGAAATTCTCCTCCATCTCTAGTTCTTTACCATTCCCCAGCATCTCAGTATATTCATATCCAAACATCACAAGCCTATTATTTCACCTTTTATCTACATGTTCACTTTTCTTCATTTCCATCCCCTTATGTCTTGGCCACCATAATCTCTTTCCTTGACCAATAAAAAACAACAACCTCAATAAATTCCTTCTGTAATATCCTCTCTCTTATAAGTTCTTGATTCAACAGCAGAGAGGATATTTCTAAGAGGCAAATATGATTGGTTATGCCTTGAAATATCTATAGTAAGTTCAAGGCTTTTCAGGGTCTCTGTCCAGATTCATCCATTCTTTCTGCCTCCATCCACACTCTGCACTCAGTATTTCCATCCTGGTCACACAGAGCATCTTCTCTATCCCTCCCCACAAACTTCAGTTCTTATTGTGACCTATGGATCTCTTATCATTATTCCTGCTAATGTCATTTGATGTCATAATACAGTGGAGACATACTCAGAGTGGATTGCTAGGTTTTCCTTTGAATTCTAATAAGCTGAACTTCTTGCTTCATAGTGTTTACCCTAATCTAGCAGAAGCACTGTAGACTAGATGAGTTAAATCTAAATACTTATTTCTTGAGACTGGAATGCCAAGATCAGGAATCATGTAGCTTCTGTGTACAGTTAGGATCTATTCCTTTGTACATAGCTGCCTCAGAGCTCTTTCATAAGGGCACTGTCACTATTCCTGAGAATTCTGCCCTCAAAAACTCATTCTCCAAATACCCTCTCTTCTTTTTTTTTTTTGTTTTGATTTTTGTTTTTGTTTTGGGGCCACACCTGGTGATGCTCAAGGGCTACTCCTAGCTATATGCTTAGAAATCGCTCCTGGCTTGGGGGAACCATATGAGACACAGGGGGATCAACTCAAGGTCCATCCTAGGTCTACACGTGCAATGCCAACTCCCTATCACTGTGTCACCGCTTCAGCCCCAACCTCTCACTTATTAAGACCATCTCATTAGAGGTTATGAATTGGAAATTAGGGAGAAATGCTAACATTTAGCCCATATTGCAATGGGTGGTTAATTGTGACCTCTTCAGGCTATGAGACCCTCACAATTATTACAAGAATCTGACCAAGCTAGCCCCATATCATCAGATACTTTGCAGATTCCCTTATTACTTCCAGAAGCAGGCGTGTCAACTTATCTCCCTTACTTCTCTCCATGTCCCTACCAAACCCTTACCCTTTCTAGCCATAAACAGTGCTTCACTTAGGTAGGTCTATATTGTAAGATTTCCATTCAGAACTTCTGTTGTCAAAAATCCCTTCCATGTTCTTATCAATCAATGAGTTTTCATCTACCAATGAGCATAGGGAATATTTTCTTTCATTAACTATTTCTGATGTTTCTATCTTAATAGAATTGAACATTTTTTTTGGTTTTTGGGCCACACCCAGTGACGCTCAGGGGTTACTCCTGGCTATGCGCTCAGAAGTCGCCCCTGGCCTGGGGGACCATATGGGGCATGGGGGATCGAACCGTGGTCCGTCCAAGGCTAGCGCAGTAAGGCAGGCACCTTACCTCCAGCGCCACCGCCCGGCCCCAAATTCAACATTTTTTTATTCTGTGACTTCATATTGGTATGAACTTCTCTGAATTACCTCAGAGCTTTTCTTTTCAGTTTATAGTTCTAATGCTCTCTTAAACATTTTCCTGCATAGTTAGCAGCAACATCATGTTCCTCTTTCATGCTCAGAGCCTGCTACACATAGGGAAAGTGTCCAATACATATTCATGGGTGAACAAATAACTGAAGATTCAATCCACTCTTGAGGAAATGGGTTCTGCAATTTCCCCCAATCTCTCCTTCCAAGAGATTGGAATAACTATTTCCTGAGTTTTATATGGATGCAATTTTAATTTCTTTGCAAATAGATTCTTGGAATCTCAACAGAACAGAGATAGCACCCTCTCCCCAATGTCTTTGTTTCTATCTCCATGCTTTGCTCAGAAGGAAGCCCAATGTACTTGTGACAATTGATTATTATTGCTGGATCTACTATTTGGTTTTTCATCCTGCAACTTACAAAGGGAAAAAGGGTTGGAGAAAAATTTTTAAAAATGGCTTTTCAGAAATAAACAAGTGAAATCACAAAATGTTCTTCTCTAAAAATAACTCATCCCCCACCTTACTCAAGGCAGGATCCCTGTGATTTTTCCTCTTCCATTAATGAGAGAAAGATGAGGCTTCCTTTGATTTCATTTGGTCTTTGTCATGTCTGTGTTGCCTGGAGATTTGTAGCTGTTGTTTCAAGACAGATCCAATGACAATGGGAGATGGATGGCCTCCTTGATTGAAAAGTAGCCTTCAGAGATACTGCAGCTTTCTCAACTCAAGGACAAGATTAGTTCACAGCCAAGACCTACTTCAGAGGCACAAATCCCCGGATATCCTCCATTCAGATGGCCTTGCACAGAAGGTTGGAAACAGACATGGAGAGATAGAATATAGTCTACATCAAGGGTTTAGAAATCTGCATATACCAAAGATAAGCTAAGGGAACATCTTTCAAAGAACATTTGAAGAAGTGTCTTGGCATAGTTAAACCAAGCTGACTTCAAGTCCCAGCTTTGATTCTACTAACAATTCATCCTTGAAATTTATTCACAACTTCCTAAGCTTCAATTTCATCAATTGGTCAGTGGAGAAATATGTCAAAGAAAATATGTCTGAGTTGCCATGGCATTTGGCATTCCTTGTTCTCTCTCTATTTCTAAGTCACATAGTCTTTTTTAGAAAAAATGTAAGAAATGAGAGCTCATGTAAAGAAGAGAGAGAAGAGCACATCTTACGTAGAGCTGTGGGCAGCAGAAATGTGCTCTACATTGTTCTCTTGGTCTAAGAAAATTACTCATTGATAAAAATCAGGGTCATAAAAATCAGAACAACATCTGCCATAATAACTACCAATTGTTCAACTCCTACCACGCACTCCTCCTCAGTTATTTGTTATAATAGATACTTTATCTTTTTACTTACAATCTCATAAGAGATTTTTAAAAAGCCATGAGTTTCATTTTATATTTGAAAAACAAAAATAAAAGTAGATTTCTGGAAGATTAAACAGTTTCTCAAGATCGCATAACTTTTGAGATGGTCTTTGGAACAGTACATACCACCTTCTTTTTTTTGTCTCTTTACCCAAGAAAGAGTGAGAGGTGGTCAGGATCTCAAACCCATCTAACTCTCTCAACTTCAAGAAGCACACAAGGTCAGGTTGGCCCAAAGGGTTTGCATTACTGTTACTATTTTAGGCTTCAGCCCCTCATTTGCCCTACCCTGGACCCAAATTTGAATTCAATGATGTCCTTAATTACTTTAGTTTAAAGTAATTTGTCTTCAGACCTTCCTACCCTAAGGGAGAAGTAAGAGCAGAATAGAAAACTCGGCCCATCTTGAAAGCAAGTAGCCTCATCCAGTCTGCACACTCATTTACCCACAAACTTTGGGGAACAAAAGCCTACTGTCCTTGACCCTCTACTGTTCCCATCGGAGTCATAAAGAATAAACCAGTAGACTAGACTCCAGTAGACTGTAAATTAAAATCTAAGCCTTCCCTGGTTCTTCTCATTAAATACTCCCCAAACCCTTTCACTAGCATTTAATCCTTAATCCATCAGCAATTGTGGGAGATGGGGAAAGCTCTTGCGCTCCCTCTAGGGGTTGCAATGTGACCAATTCTCAGGACCCTTGCCTTGAATTAATTCAGCTGAATCCTCTGGAGAGTGTGGCGTTAAGCTTGAGGAGTCAAGATCCTGAAGAATGAATTCAAATTGGTATCCTGTCTCCTCAAAATTTAACCCAGTGCCAAAGTAGACGCTAAGAGACAACATCCTATGACAACCAGATACAGAGACAGCAGCAGCCATGTCCAGACAGGTGACTTGATAACTCCGATTGTACACAGAACACCTCAAAGCTAACTGGACCCAGGTTCTGTAGGGGTTCTATCTCTCCTTTTCAGAGACAGAAAAGGGAAATGCTTTTTCTGGCACTAAAGCCTGACTGGTGTTTATTAACAACTTCTATAGGGAAACTGAGGCTGTGGGGAAATAGGCTTCTTGCCTCAAACAGACAAAAGACCTAGTTACCACATAAAGTATTCAAAGAGTCACTAACAGAGATAGCTTCTGGTTATTTGTCCAAGTTATTTGTGGAAAGTAAATGGCACATATATTTTGATTTGAAGTTCAAACTATGGGCTGCCTCTCATATAAAGTCCATTAGCAAACTTCTCCACTCAAACACTCTATGATTAACTCCCAGTGCCTCTGGCTAAAACATTATTTAGAAATAAGGATGTAATCAAGTTAAAAGAAAATCAGAGTGTACCAAAGGTGAGTTTTAATGCCATGACATATCCTTATAAAGGAAGAAAAATTAAACACAGTCACA
This sequence comes from Crocidura indochinensis, assembly GCA_004027635.1. NCBI lineage: Eukaryota > Metazoa > Chordata > Mammalia > Eulipotyphla > Soricidae > Crocidura > Crocidura indochinensis. Next base: position 29,114 of record PVKC010003980.1, on the reverse strand, counting down.
AGACAATAGTAGATGAAAGCAGAGAAGAAAAAAAGAGAGTGATGTGTCTAAAATCTAAGTATCAACAAACCTCTGTGAGATGACTGAGAGCTATGGAAAAGGTCCCTTATTTACTACAGACATTCATTAGAGATTGAGTGTGACCCGACACCTTGATTTCAGACTTGCAGCTGTCATTACTGACAGAGGAGAGACTTCTGGTTAGTTTGTCCATATTTCCTGCTTTATGCTTCTTTGTTGGATATGGCCTCTCTAGCAAACTAATGTTGCATCTTTCCCTTTCTTTTTCAAATCTGATGCAATAAAAATATCTGGCCCCACACACACCAACAAGGTATGATATTTCATCCTCCCTTTCAAAAGAGTCAAACCATGTATAATGATTATTTGCAGCACCCCAGCTCTCTGCCAGCAGAGAAGACTTTTCAATTCTGCAAACAGTTCTGAGTCTCCCAATTCAGGGTTATGCTAGCTAGCGACTTAGATAAAGGACTCCAGGCCTTAAATTGCTTCTCCTTTAAGCAACAGTTGAGATATCAGTGAAAGAGATCACACCTCAATTTGCCCATGGAAGAGACTAGAGAATATTTCCTCCTGGGTCTCTTTGTAGAAACCTATTTTGAAAAAGAAAGCATATTTCCCAACAATACAGGGCATTTCACACATTATGTGTTCTCTTGCCTCATTGCTGAAATAGCTTATTCTCTGCCTAAGGACAATAAACAATCGTCATGATCTATTAATCTCATCTGCTTCCCAGGAGAAAGGAAAACTATTACATCGACTTGAAAGAGAATCTCAATACCCACCCACAAACTATAAAAGACTTTTCTCAAGGTCCTCTCAAGGTCCAAGAACCTTATTTCTCTAGACTGGGAGCTTCAAGTAAAAGTAAATAGCCCCTTCGTGTCTTTAAATCCAGGAAATCTATACCCCAAGCTAAACTAGGCATATAGACGGTGTACAGAAAAGGTCTGTCATGGGTAGGAGAAGAGAGTTCTTCTAGCTGAGAAAACTAAATTTTCAGAACTCTGCTGCTTACACTAGTATAAGTGGACCCGACTGTAAGCCAATCCCACCCCCAATTTTACCCTAGAAACTGGGAAAACTTAGTGACTCGAGTATAAACCGAGGTGGAAAATGGTAAATTTGAAATTTATATATTAACAGTCAAAACAATTACAATAATTGAGAAATCAGTAAGATAAATATTTTTCAATATTTTTAATATTGAAAATGGTTTTCATTTGTTTATTGAAACCAATTTTTCAATAAAATAATATTGTATATTAAATATTTTTCAATATTTATTACTAAAGAAAGACTGTAAACTAGCAACAATAACTTTAAAACTTTAACTAAAGTGCAGAAAAACCGTAGCTTAACAGGTAATCAAGCTAAATCACAAAGGAATCACACAGGAATTCTTCAAAATTGGATTTCTCCTCATCACCATCTGTATGTCCAAGCAGAGCTTCGGCTGTATCTGCTGTGAGGGTATCTGCATAGACATTGGCATCGTCACTGAGTCTGCAGATATCATCATCACTGCTATCAGTCTCATACAAAGCACAGAATATTGTGGGTTAAATAGTTCAGTGGTATATATTTCAGTTCAGCATCCTACCGTTCAGTTCAGCCTCGACTTGTGGACTGAGTGGAAGCACTACCCCCAAATAACCTGTAAGACCTGAGTATAAGCTGAGATCAGGGTTTCTGGCACAAGTTTTGTGCCAGAAAACTTGGCTTATACTCGAGTATATAGATAATTCTCTTCCTCACATGTATTTTAAAACTAAGAGGACCTTTCTTCTGAATCCTATCAGTTACTAGTAGCCCAAATTTAAATTCTAAATAAAATACCTTTCATGCAAAGTGTTTGCTTCACACAAGCCAGTTGCCAGATGAAAAATTTATTTCCCTTTAATGGATGAAGTTAAGATTCAATTCTAGCTTTTTCCAGAATGGTTGCACTATACATTCTGTGATCATTTCTGTGGACAGTGACATTGGGTCTCTATATTTGATGACTTTCTTAATAACCTGTTATGTTTCCTCTACAACAGGGCATCTGGCAAATCCATGTTTTTCTAAGCCCCCATATTCCCTCTCACCAACTCTTACAGGACTCATCCTTCTGGTAATGGTATCTATGACTGAGAACTGGGACAGTTTCTTATTAATCCTGAAATCTGCTGTCTGTTTTGACTAAGTAAAGAGCAAAGGAATTCAAGAAAACTGCTTCTCCTTACAGTAGCACCTGAGTTTCTCTTTGAACCACATCTCCTTCTAGTGATGCAGGCAGCAAAATGCAAGGGACTGCTCAGAAACAAGGGCTCATTTGTTGCATCATTTAGGTTTCCAAGGAAATGAGTCTGTAAGATTCTATAAGAGAATGTATATTTTTGTTGTTGTTGTTGTACTTGGCAGTAGTTGGAAAAAGAGAATCAAGAATGAAACAAGAAAAAAATGAATATGAAGTTGAATATAGGAGTAATTGCTGGCACCAGAGTGATAGCACAGGAGGTAGGGCAATTTCCTTGCACAGAACTGACCTGGGTTCGATTCTCGCCATTCTATATGGCTTCCCAAATCTGCCAGGAGTGATTTCTGAGTGAAGAGCCAGAAATAACCCCTGAGTACTGCTATGTATGACCCAAAAACAAAACCAACAAAAGGAGTAATTGTCCTTGCAAATCATCCTTGAGGAAGAGCAATTAACTTTCTCAGATAAGAGCAGAAGTGGAAGTAGGTGGCAAAAATTCTGAATGTCCAGAGTTGCTCTCATATTATGTTGAATAGGATAATTTCCTCTCTCTTTTTATCTTTTTGTCTTTCTCCTTTGTACACAGATATACATATATACACACCCTACACAAAAAATTTTTATGTAAGGCACCCAGATTATTTTGATTTCTGAAGTCTAGGAGAAAAAGTTTTAAAAAGGACACAGAGCTAAAGTTTGGTAGCTAGAATTGTAAAGACTAGTGAGAAGGTCTCCAGAAAAGACCAAAACCTACTATGATGATCTCTGGAATGGATTGCATCTGTTTGGGTTTCTGGGCTGAGTTATTTATGAATTGAACTGATTCAACCTACAAATGGGTGGCTGGTGACAACTTTCCAATCCTATTGACAAGACTTTTGGGAGGATTATGTTAGAGGATGGTTATTAAGGAGCTTTGAAATGTATGGATTCTAAGCAAGCAGCATTCTTCTTTGCCAGTGAAAGCACAAAGTTTGCTTAGAGGAAGAACTGGAGCTTTGAAAACACAAGGTGTGGGCTGAGTTAGTCAAAGTGCTTACAGAAGAAATCACCTCATAATCATATGACCTTTTCTGTGGCAAAAGTGAGAGGTATTTCTCTTGAATTTCAAGATTAGGTGTGAAAAAAATATGCAGTAAAATCGAAGTGAGAGTCAGGTAAGGGCCTTTGTTGAAGAATTGTGAGATTGGGTTTTCATATCATTATAAATCTGTTCTTGTTATTCATTATATCTCTGCCTATTTGCTTGCGTATGAAATAACAACCCATAGTCTTTTCCACTTGTAATTATTGTGTGTGCATTGTGTGTAATACCAATAAGAGAATCATGACTTCCTAAGTCCCGGATTTTGCCTTACATTTTTCCTACAACATTTCATGAAATCCTTGGTACTGTCAAATGAACATTTGGGTTTACAACTAGCAGACTCAAAACAAATAAAAAAAATCTCAACATGCATGTTCTCCTACTTAGTTTCTCACTGAACACATTTTTATCTATTGTATCTTGGACCTTGATACCCAGCTATTAACCTAAAATAAAAGTGTTCCCCACAATATCCTCTTTTCTTCTCATCTAGCCCTTTGATATGTAAAAGTCTACATGGATTTTACTTCACCCTCCCCCACCTGGTAGCATTTTGTACTGAAAATTAAGAAAAAGGTTTGGTTTGGAGGACTTGGAGACACTGCTAGGGAGAAGCCACTGACTACATGACTCTCCTGACTGGCTTGATTAATTTATCCTTTGCTGTTACTATGCTTCTTCAGTACCATCTACTTGGGGTTGTAAAAAATGGCGTGTGTGGTAAATTCACAAGGTGGGTATTTATTTTACACTTTCCCAGTCCCATTAGTTTCTCAATCATTCATTTCCTGACCTACTAAGAGATAATGGGCTCTTGGAACTCAGGGTCTTGAGTAACTTTAATATTGTTGTTGATGCTTTGATATTCTTATAAGCACCAACATCAAGACAAGTTCTCTAAGTGCATTCCAGTATTTAATTGCTGGGATCTCCAGGTTCATGAAAAACATGGTTGGAAGTTCTGTCCAAGTTATCCTCTCTCTAAAAAAGGTATTTTGGAGGAGGAAGAATAGAAGGGATTTTACCAGCTGGAGGTAAAGCTGTGAAAACTCATAAGTCCTTAAAAAGAAGATTGAAATCTCAAGTTATTCAATAAGTTATCTAGAGAGAGTGCATTGAGAGCATTTGTCTTAAATTTGGCCAACTGGAGATTGATCTCTGGTATATACACATGGTTCCCCAAGTCTTACTGGGAGTGATTCCTGAATGCAAAGCCAGTGAAGTGTAACCCATGAGCATAGTAGGTGTGGTTCAAAAATAAAAAAAATAACGAGCAATAAATTAGTTAACATTGTTTAAGGAGAAGCCCAGAATAATTTCTCATAAGGAAAATGATTCAAGTATTCATAAAGATACTATTATAACTCCATTCCATCTAAGATGTGGTACTTTCCAGACTAAAATGTATGTTAGATTTCAAAATAGAGCCAGCTAAAAACAAGATAAAATGTTTTGTGGTGTGTGTGTTTGTGTGTGTATGTCTATGTTTACCTTATCTTGCCTACTGCCAATGCAATGCTTGGTGAAAGATAAATTTTCCTTCCATATCACATATTCTACCAATCACTCAGCTTCCTGATTCCAAGGTAGGCACAAAGGTCCTAACTATGAAGATATCTCAACTTTCCAAGGTTGTATAAGTCTCCCCTTCTCTATCCCACACTAGTAGAGTTTTATATATCTACGCAAGTGACATCTTCTCTGAATATTGGTTTTCTTATTCATATAAAAAGATGGTGACCTGTACCAACACAGAAAGAGTTGGGATGAAAATTAATAAGACTCTTCATTCAGTATTATGCCTCAGTGTTCAAAACCATGTCATGCCTGCAATAAATGGTACCAACTTTAATACTGTTGTTGATACTTTGATATTCTTATAAGCACCAAGATCAAGACAAGTTCTCTAAGTGCATTGCAGTATTTAATTGCTGGGATCTCTACTCCATGGAAGACACCATGAAGAGATGGTTTCAGCTCTCTATTTGCTAACCTTTGCTGAGTCTGGCTTCTGGAAATCTCTCAGTCCATATCCTGTTGGATGAGTGCAAGGTTTCAAGCCGTGATTATCAGCTCTGGTTGCCAAGCTAAGGCATCTGGATATCTTTTTTAAAAAAATTGCAATATCCAGTCACATCTCTGGACCCTCTGATCTAATTGATCAAGACTCAAAGCCTAGCATGAATAGCTCGCAGAAACTCCCCAGGATGCTAGTCAGCAAGAGGAGATGAGAGAACCCCTCTGGAGCCTCAAAGATGAGTCCGTACTATCCAAACTTTGGCTTTTATAGGAAAGCTATTTCTTCCCCCTTGCCCACAACTAAATAGATCATAGATTCAAGCCTACTGCAAAAATATCACAGGTTGGAATGTACTGCACGGATCAAAGAGCAGGAAACTGGGTAAGGGATGAAGGGAAGGGGAGCCCTGAGGCTCTCCTTACAGCTCTTTGGCTGGAAGGTGGTTCATAAAGCCCAGAAACCCCCAGGGATAAACTTGGCTGGGATGAGAAACCTCCTATCCTGAATGCTAAGAGGGCTTGCCTGCATCACTTGCTCCCCACGGAACATAATGCAATCCCTATCCTCGAGCTTGGCCTAAGACAAAATGCCACTGTTTTTCTTTTATAGCCAAATCCAGGCGCTCTCCACTCTCAGTGAAAATCATTTGCAGGCCTTGCAAGAAAGAGGAGAGAAAATAACGCCTTGAATATATAAATAATTCAAACCCAAGTTTATTCATGATGCTGTGTTTTCTCCAGGCAGTGGTTTGTATAATCTCTCTTACGCTGCCAGTCGGGCTACCTCTATAGCATTTATTACTGCAGACAACCCGTTAGAAGCTGTTTTGATTTATGCATCGACATCCTATTATGGAGGTAAGTTTATAGCACATTGTGGTTTCTGCTGCTGACAGCATAAGAAGATAAAAAAAAAAAACTGGCAAAGAAAATAGGGAATAGTTATCCTGCTAGGCTAAGGAGGAGAGAGAAATAGCCCTGTGTACTTTCCTGAGATATTTAATTAGTTATCTGATACATAGGTATTCACTCATTCCCACCTAAAAAAAAATTAACAAATCTCTTCAGATACTCATGGAGGTGATGGGAATATATGGGCTAGTAATTTAGAATTCTTGCTCTCAGAACATAGTTTGCTCCTACCAATATACTTCTGGTATGGGGCTGGGGGAGGTGGGGGGGAATCCCACCATCCTGTTTATCTTCCCAACCATGGTTAAAACAGAACTGACATGTGGTGGGCAGTCCATATCTCCTGAATGAATGAGTGAGTTCAAGAAGAGAAACAAAATCTGCTATCTTCCTCCATTCTGTGAACCTGAATGGCCTCTCTCCCTGTTATCAAGTTATCAAGCCACTAAACTTGATAACAATTTACACTTTTGTTTTGTTTGCCTTGGGACCCACACCTACCAATGTTTAGGGCTTACTTCTGACTCTGGTCTCAGGAATGACTTCTCATAGTGCTCTGGAGACCTTATAGGATGCTGTCTCGAGACCTAAACTGAGTTGACCACAGGTAAGGCAAACACCCTACCTACTGCACTATTATTCTTGTCCCATTTCTTTTTTTTTCTTTTTCTTTTTTTGTGTCACACCTAGTGACACTCAAGGATTACTCCTGGTTATGCACTCAGAAATCGATCCTGGCTTGGGGGACCATATAGGACGTCGGGGGATCGAATTGTGGTCCATCCTTGGTCAGTGCATGCAAGACAAATGCCCTATGACTTGCGACACCGCTCTGGCCCCACCATTTTCTTAAATAGATTACATTTTAAGAAATAGACCAATATCTGAAGTATCTAGGAGTAACCAAATGCCACAGAGGTAGCTTTGAGAATTCTTCTAAAAAGCAAGCAGATTGCTATAGTCAACAGAACAAAACCGAACTAAAGTTTGAGTCATGCTTTGTAGCTTTTGCCTCCTAACAAGCTGACTTGCCTCTTGGTCACACTGTCATACTTGGTGCAGGAGAAAATGCAGAGGCATCTTCCAAAGAGAAGCTGCCAAATGACTCATAGAGCCAAGAAGGAGTGGAAGTCTGAGCCCAATGTTGGCAGGAAACAAGAACAAGGAGGGTAGACACCGCCAAAGAGGACAGGGTCCAAGAAAGGCTGTCTCCTGCAGGTGCATGTCCACCTCCCCAGAGGTCTCTCGCAAGGGTGGGTGGATGGCAGCCAAGAGAAGCTTCACAGCTCTTCATTTGGATTTCTTTGTTCTCCAAAGGCACGCGCGTGCCTGCATCCGTCTGCTCAGCAAAGGGCCTTCCTTTGTTGTGGCAGGTGCACCAGGAATTCAGAACAGCTGATGTTCCATCAAATTGGGGACCTGCAGGGAGCCCCCAGGAGGTCGAAAGCCAAACCCCTGTCTCTCACATCTGCTCCATCAGCTGTATGATGCTGCAGCCACAGAAATGTTTTTGAAATCCTTTTGAGTGTTCATCTTCTTTCAAGAGAGATCCTTTAACATTGGAGGAAATGCGGAGCAGGACAGAGAAGAAAACAAAAACAATTTCTAAACTTATAACTACCTGAGGAAAAACCACTGTGAGGGTTTCAGTGAAAAACCTACTAGTTCCTATCTTTTCTCACTCTCCCTCCCTTTCTCATCTGTTATTTGTGATACATAGGTGTGTGTCTGACCATGTATTTAGGTTATAAATATATTTCCCCTTTTATTTAACCACTGTAATTTCAAAGTTATTTATGATTGGGTTTCTTACCATGTCCACTGCCCTTACCCATGAGCATTTCCTGCCATCATTGTCTCCAGTTTCCCTTGCACCCTCCTTCCTGCCTATCTTTGGGGAAGGCATTTTACTCCTCTCTCTCTTTCTCTCTCTCTCGCTGTGTATCTGTGTTCTCTTCTCCCTCTCTTTTTCTCTCTCACTTTTTTTCCATTTAAATAGTGTTATAAATTATTTTAAGGTTACTTTTTCTATTACTTTTGAATTCACATCCAAAAACGCAAACCAAACTTTGAACAGAACACTCTAAAACATTACTTTCAAGCCTTATCAAACAGCTAAGCTGGCATTGTTTCCCTCAGTCACAACCCATCACCATACCATGCACACCTCTTAAAAGAAGGCTGAAGACCAGAATGAGTAGAAAGGGTAAGTCAATTAATACCAAGAATAAATGCTGAGCTATAGCAATTCAAGACTATATCTATGAAGGCAGATTTCTAAGCTAATAACAAATATGGGGGCACTTGCAAGAAAGGAAGATACTGCATATCCCTGTTGACAGACCTAAGCAGAAATATACAGCATTCATGAGAGAGTAGGGCAGTGAAAGGGCATCCATGAAGCTGCTTGTCTTATCAGTCATCGTGGTAAATATGCATTAAACTTCTGAAGTTCAAGTGAACACTCTTGACCCATCTTTCTGAACCTTAACACACACACACACACACACACACACACACACACTGTGAGTTGTTAAGGAAAAGAAGCTTAGAAGGAAGAGCTAATGGTGAAATTCCAAGGATAGATGAGGGAGAGTTAAAAATTAGTCAACTGAAGAACATGATAATGTATGCATCAGGAGAAGGAATTTGCCAGAGACAGGTCCCCCGTCCTAATACTTGAACAGATGGGTGGCATAAAGATATGATAACAACCAATTAAGTGAACTGAACTGAAAATTGTGACCGACTCAATATCTGTACTTGCCCTCTTTCTCCACTCCTTCCCCAGAACACCAAAGAACTTGAATTAACTATTTTTAAACCATGTTTGTGAAATTCTGTAGTTCTCATTGTATTAATAATAGCTTTTCATGAACATCATTTCAACACCACAGCCATCACCAGTATACAATCTCTTTCTTCCAAGGGCCCCAAAATCCTCTACCCTGCAATAAAAAATTCAATTGCATGGATCAGTTCTCCCTTGACGTTGTTTTTGGCCCTTTGTTTCGACCTTGCTGTGTATCTTTAAGTCCCACATTGAGAGACATCATTCCTTTGACTTACTTCTTGAGTTGATCATGAGTTGTGACATAAGGAAATGAATGACAATCATCAAATAATTTTTACTAATATAGACTAGTAATTACTTTTATAAGTGGCAAGACAAAAACAACTTATTAAAAAGTTTTGGCTGTTCCCAGAAGGAAAATGGACTTTGAAAAATGAATTATGGGGTTCATTTGATGGGGGGATGGCATTAGAACTTTGGTAGTGCAGCAAGAAAAATGTTATATACATTCTAAAAGTATGAAGCTGAACCCATAGAATCCAATAATATTGTCAGCCAATATTCCCTGAACCATGGAAGCCATGTATGAAACATCCAAGGTTGTTTATAACATCACCTGGAAGCAGTCCTCTACCAGGGAAGACCCTACTGCTGCTCTGACATCGATCTACTCAAAAGAGTCTTCCCTTAACACTGAGAAAACTTAAACAACAACAACGACCTGCTTACTTGACAGGGCTTTCAGCATTGCCCTTTAATTGTGAGTTGAAATTAGACGACGCTCTGCACCATCCTGACTTCAATGTAGGATATACAGATTTCTGAGCATGGAGCCAGGAGTAACCCCTGAGCACTGCTGGGTGTGACCCAAAAACCAAAACAAAAAAAAAAGATTCCAGGATCTTCAATACAGAAACATAATACCAACAACAGAGACTGTGCAAAAAATAAAACTGTATTGGCACTACAGACAGTGACCTAGATTGGACAGGTTAGTTTTTCTGGAGCCTAGAGTTGGTCTTGTGTCAGGAAACTTCAGGGGTAGGGTCTCCTTGTATTTAGACCAAGGATTTTTCTTTCCATGTCCCCCATATTTTGGTGGGCCTATGCAAATGATTATTGCCACTCTAACACCATTTTTGCTGTGCTCCTTTGGCTCTAAACCTTAAGAAAAAACACTTAAACTTTTGAGGTTGACATAAACTAAAGTGTAGGTGCATGGAAATGTAAAAAACTACTATGCCTTCAAGTTTAAGGAGTTACATAAATTTATGGCTTTACATTACTTTGTGTACTGCTAAGAAATGTTGTAATGTACTACTATCTGGGGTTTTGAGGGACAAAGTAATTGTACATGGGTTCTGCTTTATTTTTCTTGATGTTCTTTGACTAATAAAACTTTTTAAAAAATTCAAAGAAGAAATGAGATTTGTGACAAGGGGAAAACTATTTTTGTGTTTTTCAGAAAACTTTTTCTGCAGTTGCATAATTATGCAAATATTAAATATAAACTATGACATAAATAAATGTCATAATATCAAATTGAGTTATAGGAGCAAGATGAATTTCAGGACAATGATCGCCCCAGTACAAACTCTGCTTTGATAGTTTTTTTCCTGGCACTTCTCTCAATGCAAATAAAGCAAAGATGTTTGGGTGATACCCAATGATGCAGTGAAAGAATTGAAGACTTGAACTTATCCTCCCATCCTACAGTCTCCTGTAACTTCTTTATAACACAGACTATCTGGATGAAGCATATTAAATGCCAATGAAATAAAAACATTGAATTGACTTAGTGAAAGAGAAATAGAAGTTTTGAGGTAGAAAAAGAATGCATGCAATAAAGGTTTAAAAAATGTGCCAGGGGATATTTTTATGACTTTTGAAAAAGAAAACAAAATCAACAAAAAATTATTTGTTCCAAATGTTTAAAGGCTTCTCTCCTTGTCCATATTCCTGGGCTTTTGATGTTAAAATAAAAGGAACAAAGCAAGTTTGATGAAGAATGATTTATCTTTTGAAAAATAATTACATAAATTGAGATCTCTAAAGATGTTTTTATTTCCATCAAGTTTTTCTTTTCAGTTAGTCAAACATTTTACTGATTTTCCTATTCTATCCTTACTAGTAAAGAAAAAACTTGCCTTAGGGTGATAGACCAATAGTACAGTGGGTGAGACATTTATTTTGCTCACGCTTGATGTGGGTTCAATTTCTAGCATTTACTGGAATTATCTCTTAGCATAGAATCAATGTAAGTCCTTAGAACTGCTAGATGTATGGGGGCCGGGTGGTGGCGCTGGAGGTAAGGTGACTGCCTTGCCTGCACTAACCTAGAACGGACTGCGGTTCGATCCCCCAGTTCCCCATATGGTCCCCCCGTGCCTGCCAGGAGTGACTTCTGAGTGAATAGCCAGGAGTAACCCCTGAACGTCACCGGGTGTGGCCAAAAAAAAAAAAAAAAAAAAAAAAAAAAGAACTGCTAGATGTGGCCAAAATAAGTAAGTAAATAAAATAAAATGATTATTTCTTTAAATTCAAAATAAATAAGTAAATAAATAAGAGAAAATAAACTTTTCTTAAATTTTATGTCCTAGATTCTGAACAGGGATAGATGCAATGTGACTGTAACATAGATAGGGAAAAGCATCTTTTCCTAGAAAACCAGGAAAGCAGCTTATATTAGTTGAGAAAAAAAATAAAACAGATGCCTTTAGAGTCTAGAACAAATTAAGTCCTTCACTGATGAGGGAGGCTATATGGTGTTTTCCAACTTTCCTCTGCTACTATAGACAAAGACAGGCATAAGATCTAACCACAACCATATAATACAACACACAATCCTCAAGACAAACACAAAACACCCCCAGACTCTTACAGACACAGAGTGACTGGATCCTAAGTGGGACTTGAATCCATGAAGACCCAGGTGGGACTAAGACTCATGAGGTTTCAGGTGGAACTTAAACCCATGAGACATTTAGTGGGACTCTAACCCAAACAGTGTCCCTTTCAGATAGGCTACCTGGTATGACCAGCTATTTTGGAGCAATGTTACACCATGTTGTCCTTGCAAAATGGAGTCTCTTGCTGTTTAGAACTCAGGACCCCACATTAAAATAAATAAAAAATAAACTTTTCATAATGTTTATCACAAATGTTCTATCTCTCTACCTTTAAACTTTGTCCTTGTATTTCATCATCTTCAGAATCAGGGGTATCTACATGTAAAGACATTCATTGGCCAAATAAACTGTGGTACATATACACAAAGGAATATTATGCAGCCATCAGGGGAGATGAAATCATGATTTTTTCCTATACATGGATGTACATGGAATCTATTATGCTGAATGAAATAAGACAGAAGGTGGGAGATAGACACAGAACAGTCTCACTCATATATGGGTTTTAAGAAAAATAAAAGACATTCTTGCAATAATTTTCAGAGACATAAGAGAGGAAGGCTGGAAGTTCCAGCTCATTATGAAGCTCACCACAAAGAGTGATGAGTACAGTTAGAGAAATAACTCTATTGAGAACTATCCTAACCATGAGAATGAACGAGGGAAGTAGAAAGCCTGTCTAGAGTACAGGCGGGGGTGGAGTGGGGAGGAGGGAGATTTGGGACATTGGTGATGGTAATGTTGCACTGGTGAAGGGGGGTGTTCTTTACATGACTGAAACCCAGCCACAATCATGTTTGTTATCAAGGTGTTTAAATAAAGATATTAATTTTTAAAACGAAAGAAAAACATTTATCTTTTAAAGGATTTTCTCCTACATTCCCTATAAAATGCTAGAAAAAATGTCAGAATCCTCTACACTGAACATAAGCATAACATAAAGATTTTTGTCTTACACTGATCTTTAAGAATCAGGGGAAGTAGAATTTTTTTAAATAGCTATTAGATGATGATTTATGCTAGTAATAACAGATTGATAACTGAGCAACAATGCCAACTACAGATGACACTCCCACTGAATTCTTCTGACTTAGAGGACTATAAAGGGTACTTGATATCTGTTCCCCTCATATTAAAACAAGCAATCAGGGGCCCAGGAGATAGCAGGGAGGTAAGGCGTTTGCCTTTCATGCAAAGAGGTCATTGGTTCAAATCCCGGTGCCCCATGTGGTCCCCCGTGCCTGCCAGGAGCAATTTCTGAGCATGAAGCCAGGAGTAACCCTTGAGCACTGCCGGGTGTGACCCAAAAACAAAATCAAAAACAAAAACAAAAAAAAGCAATCTTTAATGCCTTAACTATGAATCCCCAGGTGATGTATGAAGGAACCTGCTCTTGTCCAATTCCAGGGCCATTATTCTCAACTAAGTTTGATGCTTCAAATCTCATCTTGAGATAATAAGGTCAATTTCATTAAGCTCTATTGATGAGGACCTTCCAAGTGTAGTGCTTGTACTCTTGCATCTACATTGGAAAAGTGTTTCACACAGCATACGTGAAATACTGCACTTCTCACTTGTCTCCCTATGAATTGACAATGAATAAAAAGTTGGGAGATATAATAGAACTTAATATTAGGTGGTCAGGAGATATATTTTTTCTCAGTGTTGCTCAAGCAGCCCAATGGATCTTTCGGTCTAGGATCTTTGGGGACCAGTGCTCCTCCTTCACCCCTTCTTCATTCTATGTCATGTCCACGTTGTGCAACCCAGTTTAGATTCTTTCTAGGTCTTTAACAATACATTCCTTATCCACAATGTTTCCCTGCATTGCGCATTCAAAAGTGTTCACATGTCTGTCATTTCCAGAGTACCAACTTTCATTTCTTCTCTGAGAAGTCAAATTTATGTTCAGGATCGCCATTTTCATGGGAATCATTTAGCTTGGGATAATGTTTAAGAACTAATAGCATCCATAGTGAGCAACGATACTATGCTGACACTTTGACATTATTTCCTATTTCCACTCCAAAGCTACAAAGTAGAAATTATTATACTTGGCTCGTTAGACTCATATTAAAAATCAGAATCATTTTTTAAGTCTCCCAATCATTTAGCTTTTTTTTATTGTTCAAAGGTGACCTGGTGGAAACATAGAGTCTATTTGAAATTAATTATCATTTTATGAACATTGCACTTAGAACTTACAGACATTAGTTCCTATAACAACTCTTTAACTTATTTTATTATCTGCTCCTAAGTGATGAGAACTATAGAAGCTCAAGGAAGTCAGGTGAGTTTCTGTGGGGAAAAATGGAGCCTAAGTATGAAGCTACTACATTAATATTCAATTTTTTTATTTGTGACTTTAAAATGGCACAGCTCAACTTAAATTTTCAAAGTGGAGTCACAACCCCAAAGGGACCAGAACCTTGGGCAAGACTAGAAGATAATGTAGGTAGGGAGAAAGGAGCAAACAGTTCACACTGGTATTCTTGGTTCTCTTAGCCTAACACTGAGAATTTTACAAGGACAAATCACAGAAGTCCAGAAACCTTGTTTACATTTTTTACAAAACAACCTGCAAAATGAAGATAATTATTAGTCATCTGTGAGCCTTGTGATACTTCATCATTTCTATAAGTATTCTGGATTATGCATTTTTAAAAGCCTCTGGTAGATTACAAAGCCACCTACGGAGTCTTTAGCCCCAACTTCTCTGATTCCCTGGTGAATGCAGACAGACTCTGTAGAATATAATATATTTATCCGCTTAAGAAATGTGAATGTTTGTGCAATTGCTTTAGAATCCTTCCTGCAGAATGCTCAGGAATCTCTCTCCTGTTTTGAATAAATGTTCTTTTCAAGGCCAGAGACTCCAGGGGGCCTTCAGTCTTCCTTACAAGCACAAGAGTTTCATCTAAACTGGATCTACTTGCCATTTTTGACAGATGCTATTAATGCAGGATACATGAGGAAAATAAAGCAGGCATCGAAATGAGCAAGAGTGACTTGCAATGTTCATAAAATCTGAAGATACTGGGGCTGAAGCAAAAATAGTACAGCAAGTTGAGTGCTTTCTTTGACTATAGCTAAATTGAATTTGATGCCCAGCATCTTATATGGTACCCTAAGCACCATTGGGAATAATTCCTGAATGCAAAGAAATAAGTAACCCCTGAGCATTGTCATGTATGGCCAAAGACTTCTACCCAAATCTTTAAAAATAAAATCTTGAAGATGTTTATGAATTTACATAAATGTGGTTTTAGATTGCTTTGTGTATTGCTAAGAATTGTTATAATGTACTACAATCTGGGGACTTGAGGGACAAAGTAATTGTGCATGGGTTCTGTTTTATTTTTCTTAATATCCTTTGGCTGAAAGTTCAAAATTAAGGTATCAGCAAGGGGATTTCTTCTGAGAATTCTGTTTCTGGTGGTTGCCTTCCCATGGTAGCTTTACCTTGTCTTCTTTCTTGGCATCATTGTTCTCATAATAAAAAATTTTAGAACAATTTAAAAAAGAAAAAAATGCTACCTATCAGTACCAAAATCATTAAATATTTAAATAATCCATTCTCATACCTTGTATATGGAAAAATAGTAAATTAGTATATATATATATATATATATATATATATATATATATTGGTTTTTGGGCCACACCCGATGATGCTCAGGGGTTACTCCTGGCTATTTTGCTCAGAAGTCGCTCCTGGCAGGCACGGGGGACCATATGGGGAACCAGGGAATCGAACCGCGGTCCGTGTCCTAGGTTAGCACAGGCAAGGCAGGCACCTTACCTGCAGCGCCACCACCCGGCCCCTGTAAATTAGTATATTGTGTTGTTTGGGAGGAGGGTACTTCCAAACCTTGCTCAGGATGTAGGGCTTTCTACTGGCAATTAGTGGACAACCTGGCCAACATTTCATGGGAAAGTCCACAGACAAAGAACATCTTGGAATGTGCAGTGTCAGGGATTTCCAGACCAGTTCTGAAGTGCCAGGGGACACCTTGTTGTTCAGATAATATATGTTGTTACGGGGGTTAAACTGGGCTCATCAGTTTACAAGGTATATGCTGCATTTAACTTTCACTAAGTGAAAAAGTTCATACAAGTTAAAATGGTATCAAATTTTATAGGTATTGTAATCATGATTATATAAACTAAACACCTATGCTACTTAAAGGAAAGGAGGAAATACTTGAAACAAGAGCTTGTAGCTTTGGGAAGAGTCTCAGGTCAGTTCTTTGGCTTAATCATTTAGGTGGCTTTCCACAACGCTATGACAAGTAAATAATATTCATATAATGGAGGACAATAAAAAATCACTAATAGATTATTGGATTGATTATCCTTATTAATTCACTCTACCTATAATGAATACATATTATTTTTGGTGATAGCCATCGTCCAGATATTTCTGAAGACACCCCATGGGTTGACCTCCTATTCCAAGTCTTACTTCCTATTCTCAGGTCTCTCTCCAAATCTAAACTTCTCTATTTCCAATCCAAATAATGCCATGAATATTTGAAGAACCTGAACTTCTGTTACCAACATCTTCTGTTCTACGAAATCCTAATCTAAGTGTCTATCCTTCTTTCATTGTGCTCCTGCTACCAGTAGATATGCCATCCCTAATACCTCATACCTTACTGAGTGATCTCTAAAAATATATCTCAGAGTTTTAGCTTCCCTAATTGCACAAAATACAAATTATTTCTCTCTTGTTTTTATCCTTATCAATAGGACAAAAATCTGCATAGAAAATGCACCCCAAAATGGATATACAAGCTATCATATCTTGTATTTTTGTCTAAATTTTCTCAGCCTGTAAGACAACTTGGTGCCAGAATAATTTAATTCATGTTTACTAAAATAATAGATACTGTCCACGAGGATGACCAACCCTGCCAGATAAGTACCTGTGGCATTATGATTTTAGCTAGCATATCTCCATAAGAAACTTTAAATTGAAATAAATGAAGCTACAGAGAAAAAAAAATAGATGAAGGATGGGGTGAGCATTTTCATTCCTAGGGCACTTTCTCTCCATTGATCCAAAAGTAGTTTTAGAAAACTGCCTACAGGCATCACTATAGTACTCACTCACAAAGCAAAGAGGATCAGAAAAGAATATGAAATATTTTCCCATTTTTTGTCTCTCCCCACGCTAGGCTTTGATTTCAAAAGGAAGATTGAATTTTTTAATGAGCTTTTGCTCTTTTTCAAAAATTCAGTTAGATACCAATGTATCCACAGCTGAATAAGCACAATTAAGATGAAAGATGTATCCTGGGGGGAGAGGTCCTAAGGGCAGCATCAACTATATCACAGCTGCCCCTTGGAGCTTGTGTAACTTTCCATGTTTGTTGAGATGTGGGCAAGGCACGGAGGTTCCTGCATTTTCCATCATACAGGGTGAATGGACT
Source organism: Crocidura indochinensis (assembly GCA_004027635.1). NCBI lineage: Eukaryota > Metazoa > Chordata > Mammalia > Eulipotyphla > Soricidae > Crocidura > Crocidura indochinensis. Next base: position 11,692 of record PVKC010003980.1, on the reverse strand, counting down.
CAAAGTTCATAACTGATAGAGGTGCATGGGATCCAGGGGACCTTACAAAATCTCATCTATTGTATCTACTCAGAAAATCTCCAGTTATCATCCTTTAGCTACTTCTATAAAATTTCTCCTGATTCCCAGACAGAACGAAGTCATCCTCTTTCCTCCATCTGCAGAAGCTTGAAGAGTTCTTTAGCATAAAGTTAACACTCAAAAACAGTAGTTCAATATTCTAGAAGTCATCATTTTTCCTTGACACAAAGTCAGGAGAGCTTAAAGGCATGGCAAGTTTGAGGAGAGATCTATATGTTTATTTGTAAGATTTATAGTGAGGAAAATTCGGTGTGTTTGACAATATTTTCCATACTTGCTACATTATTTATTTACTTATTAAGCAATATTTCAACAACAAACTACTTTACATTTGCTTTCTTATTTATTTATACAATAAATATTTTCTGATCATAGAATGGATATTGTATACTGTTCTGAGTTATGAAAATGTAAATAGCAAACACTGATACCAATTAAGTGATTACAAAATGCCAGGAAACTTCCGATCACCCAGCTGGATCTCAAACTATATTGTTGCTCAAATATACAAGTTACCATAATGTTAATATAAATATCCTGACGCTTAAGGGTTTATATTATGAGAAGAGTTGAGCCATATAAGTGCTATAAGAGAGGTTCTAGAAAAATAATCAGGAATATCTGGATAACATAAAACTAATTTTTTCTTTCCTACATGAAAGAATGCTCTTCAGAAGATCAAAGCTCTTCAGAGGCTCACACTTATCTGTGGTATATAGAAATGTAGAACATGAGAATGAAGATAACAAAGGGGAGCTAATTTAATAGTATAAAAATGAAAAAGACAATGAAGGGAAGAAATTGGGTGCTAAACAAGAAGAGATAAATGGTCAGTAACAGGGGCAGAAACCAGGAGCCTAGGAAACATCAGTAGTGTAGATATAGATATCTAATATGGACATAGTAAATATGGATATCTAATATGAGAGAACAGCACTGCAAGCATAAAACTCAAACTAGAATCATCAAGCAGAGACTGAGGACATTGGTGGAGGGAAGTTGATACTGGTGTTGGGACTGGTTTTGCATAAGATTGATACTGTCTTATGAACACCTTTGTGAATTGTGGTAGCTTAAAAGAATAATCATAACTACATTAATTTTAAAAAGTGTTTGACTTACAAATAAACTAAAATAATCTATGTAAAATAACAATGAAATGTAAATCAAGAGGTGTATGTGAACATAAGTAACCCTGTTGAGTTGGAACATTGACTCTGTGATATGAGAAAAAAGGTTGAACTGCAAAGTTGAGAAATGAGTTCGTGTGTGTGTGTGTGTGTGTGTGTGTGTGTGTGTGTGGTGTGTGTGAGAGAGAGAGAAATAAAGAAAGAGAGATAGACATAGATAAAGACACATAGAGAGGAAGATATCAGCTTTTATGACTAATTTCCCAGAAAGCATTTATTTTGCTATAATATACAAGCCAATATACTCAGGCAAGCTATTGATATAATCACCATTGCATAAGTCAAGCAAAAATAATTTCAAAAAAGACTTCCTCATCATTGAAATCAACACATGCTACAGGGTATTATCTGATTCAAAAGAAATATCTGCTGTGTTCATTCCCAGATCCAAGGGAAAATAGGGCTGTTCCCAGTGGAATCAAGTTCATTTTGCCATTGCTTTAGAACAATCTGGCAATATTCCAAGACATGTTGGACCTCTCTGGAGATTCTGAATGAACAGGGGAGACATGTCAGATCAGTGCTTTCTTTATGACTTGCATACATAGCTATGCTGACCTTGGAGTTTCCTTATCATGTGTTCAACTCTACCTAACTTGCTGCTTTAATCTGTTCTCCTACATTATGGAACAAAGGGGGGATTAAATATGAAAGGGCATGGACATCCAAATATGTCATCAATAATTGATTTCATTTTGCATAGGAGACTTAAAAGAGAGAAAAGAACCACCTTCTATTGTTTAAAATAATATCCTATGGATATAAAGAATAATGTGCTGAGCTAAATGAGTCAGAGGAAAAGGGATAGACATAGAATAGTCACACTTATTTGTGGTATACATAAAAGATAATAAGGTAACAATATACAGTCAATATAGATGAGGTTCAGGAGGACTGGTACGTGGCAGGAAGTTTGCCACAACTACTGGAGAAGTGCAGTTAGAGCAGAAGACCACTATGACAATGATAGTTGGAAATGATCACTCTGGACAAGAACTGGATGTTGAAAGAGATAAAAATTATATTCATGATATGGCTCAAATAACAAGATAGTAAGTCACATTATCTAAAAGGAAAAGAAAAGAAGAGAGACAGAGGCAGAGAAAATTGGTGTCTCAGAAACAGAAAGTAGGTAGGGTGAAAGAAAAATTAGAGACATTGGTGACAGGAATGGTGAAGGATGTATGACTGAAACTCAATTACAACTATTTAAAGATGAATAATAGCCAACTCTATTATGAAAAACAAGGTAACCATAGTGCTTAAATAAAGTTATTTTAAAATAATAATAAGTTAAATACTCTCCTATGTCAGGAATCTACATGATGATAGAGAATCATAGTTAAACTAGAGATAGAAATTCATATTACTAAGCATTTAATAAATAAGGTTATGTGTGATGTTACCAAATTCTCACCAAAATAAATCTCTCCTCCATATAAAGCATCAGTATTCTAATTTTTCAGGTAATAATTCACATTCAAAGTTCCAGACTCTGAACTGAACAGCCCATTTGAGATAACAAGTGCTGGAGTTGGAATCGAAACCTTTACAAGCCTGATTTTATCTTCTTGCTTCCTCCCCCAAAAACATGTCAGCAGGCTCTCTTCTGTTCATTATCATAGGGAACAAACAGCAGGCAAACTGTGAGGAGTCAGACATTAGCTCAACAGAAGTAACTCTGTCACTTTTAAACTGAGTAACTTGACCAGGGATTATGTTGACTCTCTAAACTTCTAAAAATGGAGTCGTACATACTTAGCTATAAGAAAAGATGAACTCTTGCAATTTGCTACTACATGGATGGATCTAGTTGGTATCATGCTGAGTGAAGTCAGCCAAAAGGAGAGAGACAGAAACAGAACAACAGAACAATCTTTTTCTTTTGTGGGATTTAAGAACTCATAATAAAGGGACAAGAAATGGGGCATGGAGCGATAGCACAGCAGTAGGCCATTTGTTTTGCATGCAGCCAACTCAGGATGACCCCAGGATCCACAGCATCTCATTTGATCCCTCAAGCCTACCAGGGGTAACCTCTAAGCACCATCAACTATGACCCAAATCTCCAAAAAAAAGAAAATGGCCAAAAACAACAGACTATAAAAACTGATCTAGATAAGGGAGCTTACGCAGGGCATGAGATATGGGGTGGCAGAGAAGGGATGTGAGAGCGGGAAAAGATAACTCTGGTTATGAGGTGATCTTGGAATGTTGTGTGCCTAAAACCCTACCATTGACAGTATCGTAAAATAGTGGCTAAAATAAAATGTCCCATAATATGGAACAGTACAAAGAAACTCATTACTTCTTTTTCTTACTATAGGAGTCCATAATCTATGAGATGCTCTTGAAGAGAGACATGTTTTCCTAGTGGTTCTGCAGGATCCTAAGACTTTGGTGCTGGAGGAGAATTGAAACAATCTCTACAAAGTATTGAAGAATGTTAATGATCTAGTTTCATAATCTCGCTTCAGTTTTTTTTCATATATCCTAAATTCACATTCTCTTTTTTAGCTCTATCCCAAAACCACTAGAAGGTTAAGGTCAAACCTCACAGGCTTCATACCTTTTATGTCCCACTTGGATAAAACTAACAGCCTTCCTAAATGAAGCTATTCTGGTTTTGTTTTTTTTTGTTTGTTTGTTTGTTTTGGTTTGGTTTTTTTTGGCCACACCCAGTGACATTCAGGAGTTACTCCTGACTACGAGCTCATAAATCACTCCTGGCTTGGGGGATCATATGGGACGTCAGGGAATTGAACTGTGGTTGATCCTAGGCCACTGTTGTGCCACCACTCCAGCCCCAAATGAAGGAATTCTTAAATAAATATCTTTCGATATCAACTTGGCACCAATGGAGGAAAAATACTTCTCTATTCAAATAATGAATACATTCTTTTAGTTACTCCTAAAAATATATATATATTATCATTTCTTTCAAATAAAATTCTACTCATATTCATATTCAAAGGGAAATGACTCAACATTTCATAAAAAGGGATTTATAACCACATAGGATAGTTCATACTATAAGAAACAATACCGTAATCTGAGCATTTTCTTATGGGCATACTTTTCCAATTATGACTATTTGGGGGTCTTCTCTCAGATATTTACTGGACCCTATTTCTACTAAAACAATCCTCTGGATCTCACTCTTGCTAGTGGAGTGACCCACCTTCCAATCCCATCCTAAAAAATGTTCAAAGGTTGGCACTTCTATCTTTTTTTTTCTTTTCTTTTTTCTTTTTTTTTTGGTCACACCCGGCAGTGCTCAGGGGTTACTCCTGGCTCCATGCTCAGAAATTGCTCCTGGCAGGCACGGGGGACCATATGGGGCACCGGGATTCGAACCGATGACCTTCTGCATGAAAGGCAAACGCCTTACCTCCATGCTATCTCCCGGGCCCCGGCACTTCTATCTTAAGGATGAAGAATGAATCTATGACTAGCAAAAAGGAATTCTAATTTGTATAGTATATTTAATTTGAAACAATTTTTTCATTATAAGCTCCTGAAAAAGAGACCAGGGTGCAATATTTCAGAGTAGGAACCACTTGTAAAAGAGTAAGTCAAGTAGTATTTGATTTCAGTTGATTTTAAAAATATTTTGTGTACCTCATAGATACAATCCTGTAAACTACTCAGAAGTCCCAGTTCTTACTCTAGATCTGGGTCTGAAAAACTTCTATGCCTACCAGAAGATAAAATCAAAGGCTCTGAAAAGTCTGTTGTGACAATACTAACACTGACTATTCCCATTGACCCTTTAAGATACACAGATGTAGGAAGAAAGGAACTCTCATTTACTATAGATTGAAATGTAGATTGGCCTAGTCTTTTGGGAAAACAACATGGGCATTCCTCAAAAAACTATAACTTGAGCTCAATATAAATGACCCAGAAATACCACTCTTAGGAATATAACCTAGGTCCCCAAAAGCACAATACAGAAACCACATGCACTCTTATGTTCATTGTATGTATCACTATTCACTATAGCCAGAATCTGGAAACAACCCAAATGCCTGTGAACAGATGAATGACTAAAGAAATTATAATACATCTACACAATAGAATACTGCACAGCAGTTAGGAAAAAAATGTCTTGACATTTGCTTATTCATAGATGGATAAGGAAATTATTATGCAGAGTGAAATTAGTCAGCAGAAGATGGATAGACAAAGAATGATCACAATTTTTTGTGGATACTAAAAAAATAAAGATAGTATGGTAATAGTATCCAAAGATTATAGAGAAGAGGGTCAGGAAGACCGGTTCATGGTAGAAAGCTTTTAGTTAGGGCAGACAAGGGACCACTATGACAATGAGAGTTATAGAAATGATCATCTAGATAAGAACTGGGTACTGAAAGGAGATAAACTGATAAGCATGATATCCCTTCAGCAACAATATGGTAAATCACAGTGTCTAAGAGGAAAAAAATGGAGTAGAGAGAAAATAAAAATATCTACTACAGAGGCAGATAGGGGGCAAGAGGGAACAGGGGATAATTGTTATAGGAACTATGTGAAGTGTGTTGGATAGATTGGATGACTGAAAATCAATCATGACCAATTATGTAACTATATCTTCTGGTGATTTAATTAAATAATTTGTTTGAATTTCTAAGGAAAAATACACTGATGTTTCTTTTAAGCTTCGGAAACAGATTATTTTAAATTCTACCCAATATTCCATTATGCATTATTAATTTCCCTATTCCACTAGGCTATAAGTGTCTTAGAGCAGAAACTTTGCCCAATCTGTCTCTGGCTTTTCATAGTCTAAGAAATTGAAACAATTCATTTTCCTAAAGTATTTGCTTTGTGAAGTGCAATGCCTCAAATCTCTTCCCAATTTATTTATAAGATGGATCTACATATTCATTCCTACATACATATGCATATAGATGTATGTGTACACACAAATGCTCACACACTAACTCCAACATGAGATCTCATTTTAAGCTAACGTTGCCAGCAAATTGACTTGGAATGCCACGCCTGCCTCTCTCGCCTATTTTTAACCCAGACAGATAGGAATAAAGAGATCAACTCAGAATTAACTACAGAGTTTTCTGTAAGTGAGAGAAATATGAAAGCGAGAAAGCAGGTGGTGATTTGTAAAGGGAAATGAAGCTCGTGGTAAGTTCGTTCCCACAGGTTCTTAAACTGGTGACTAATTGAATCCAGTGTTCCAAGACCTTAATCTCAAACAAGGTCTTTGGGAGAAAGTCACTTCCCCTTAGGCAAAATAAAAGCAGGTTTTCTTAACTCTGGGACTTGACAAAGCTTCCATTTTCTTCCGAATAATTGCTGTGTCCCAGGGGTGAGTCTACTCCCTGGAGGTGTTGAGAAATGGATTCTGAGTCTTACTTCTTCCTGCTCTACCTCTGTACCCAAACTTTCTTCAAACTACCTATGAATATTCTTAAATTTGAATTTCTCTGCATGAATAAAAGAATCAATCTTTCCAAGATAGGGTGTCTAGGTAGATAGAGCAGCACAGTCAAAAAAGAAAATAAGATGCAGAGTGAATGGCTTATTGTATCAGGAAAGGACTATTTTTCCCTCTTTCTTCCCATAACAGAAAACACAGTGAAGTGTGGTTTAAACCTGGGAGAGAAGGACTTATCTAACATAATAAGCAAGATCTAGAATTGGTGGATTCCAAACTGGGTTATTCCCAATCTTTAACTCTGACAGTCCTTTAATTCCCAGGGGCATCACTCAAAGAGCAATAAAGACCTACCACACATCTTCCTTAGTGATTGCCTCTGTTTCCTGAGCTGTTACAACTGCTGTAAAAGGTACCAAATATTGAGAGACTTGCAACCAAAATAGTAGCTCTCACTGTTCTTTAGGACCATCCTGTCTCAGAAGGTGCTAGAAAAAAAATACTCTTCTTCATTTCTATTTCACTAATGATGGTCATTTTCTGGCTTGAACAAGTATTAGTCAGATCTCTGCCTTTGAAAGAGTTAAGTTCCAAGTGCATTTCTGTTTCTCACTTTCCATGTATTATAATATCTGAAAGTAGAGTTGGATACAGGCCTGCCCTATTCAGCATGAATCTCAACTTCACATGAGAAAATTTACATGAGAAAATATTCTTTCCAAATCAAAATATGAGAATAAGGGTTAAGTACTTCTCTTTTTCAGGACAAAATTTAATTCTGGCTTTAAGAGCTAGAAAACTGTGGCTGAAAGATCCCCTAGTCAACTTCTCTCTTATTGTTCAGAATTGCATCCCAGGCTCAAGTCTCAGTAACTGCTCTTAAAGGGGATAAAGGCACCAGGCTCATCTTTGACCAATCATTTGAAGGTATGAGAAAGATAGTCTTTCATCCCCCAAACAATATGCAATTAAAAGAAAACAGGTATCTAGAACAGTTAAAGAGGCCAGAGTCAAGGACAAGACAACACAACTGGAGTACAGCAGAATACTTTAAAAGGTCCCATACTGGCAAACCAGGGCCATCTCCAGAAGGAAATCAATCTTGCCCAAGTCAGGAAGAGGATTATATAGTGAAGGGATCTAGGGAGGTTCTAACTTTCTGATGATCTTTAAAATGATTGGCTATTGTCTAGGGCTGCCTTCATACTGCTTTCCTGCATCCCTTTCAGATAGGCTACCTGCTGTAGCCAGGTAGATTGGGCAAGTATTAATGAAAATAGGCTTGTGAAAATATACCATGTGGCTTATCTCATGTGGTCCTTACAAAATGGCATCCCTCCTTGTTCAGAACAGAAGAGAAGTCTGCCATGTAGCCTTTACAAAATGGCATTTTTCTTTGTTCAAAATCTAGGTTCCAACAAGAACCATTAAGAAAAAATGAAAAAAAAATATTAAATAGTATATCAAGAAAGAGTAACCAGCAGTATCTATTACACTTTCTTATGTTCCCACATTCCAGAGGTTGAGTTAGTAAAACAGACCTTATAAGCTTCTGACTTTGCACATTTCTGACCCTTTACACCTGCACTATTACAAACTTAAGGGTTCTGAGCTGCAATAAAGTTATCCTTTTCTTTAATTCTGAACTCAATTCAATGAGGTACAGAGCACAATGAGCCTTACTTACGAGAAGACTCAGACATTAAGCCTATTTTACACAGGTCTTGGAGGTACAAGTGCATAAAAGGCAGGATTGATTTCCTGGCTGAACAGTTCAAGACCAAAAACAATATAAAAATTGTATGTGTGATATAATGTGACATATCATGACAATGGTAGTGAGTGAGAGAAGTAGAATACATGCAGGGGGTTGAGGAGGAGAGAGTTGGGGAGCATTGATGGTGGGAAGGTTGCAGTGGTGAAAGGGGGTGTTCTATTTATGACTGAAAACCCAACCACAGACATGCTTGTAATCATGGTGTTTAAATAAATATATTATAAAGAAAAGAAAATCACACAATAAACAAGTTTTATCTCCAAGAAAAAGTTAGATGTGTGACTCTAGTTTGATGCCTGGTATCAAGAAAATGTTTAGTTTTCAGTTTTGGTTTTTGTTTTATTTTGTGCTGCACAGAGGTTGCTCCTGATTTTGTACTCAATATTCATTCCATGGAATGCTCAGGGGATCACATGGAAAGTTGGAAATTAAAGTGCAAGGCAAACGTCCTACCCACTCTACTATTGTTTTGGCTGAAGTGTTTTCAGTTATGTGCTTACTATTCAGGAAATCCTTTATGAATTTTCAAAAATAATTGATTCTAATTATTACAAAGCATTCATTTCTCTAATGAAGTCCACCAATTTGACTAAGAAATATCTCTTTGCATACCTAAAATGAAGCTAAAATTAATATAAAAATTGATCCTTTCCATCCCTTCTTTTGATTCTTAAAACAAAACAAAATAGAAACCTTGCTTCAGAGATGAGCAGCTTTTTCATTTCTTTTAGGGAATAAATTCCACCATGTAATCTATCCCCCAAATTCCTTTTTAAAATATCTCTGACTAGACATCCCTATGCTCTATATTCAGAGAAGAAGCTAGAAAGCAAGTACACAGAACAGAGGAATCATCCTCCTGGAAGGGAGGAGTTGTATGCATCTGTATCCAAGAATTTAACAGAACACTAGTCCAACTCTGACTAGATCCTTTCTTTGATCAGATGCCAAATAGTCTGGCTCAAAAAGAAGGTAAACCGTCATTTCTCTTTGGGGCCTTCAATTTCCTCCTCTATGTAATGAAGGTATACATTAGACTTAGTTAAAATTCTCTTCAAATATGGAGCATAGCATTTCTGTACACATTGTTTGAGCATTCCAACCATACACATCACTCTTCCTTTTCCCCAGATCCATTTGTTAATGCTCCAGTTGGTGACCATGGATAGCCTTCTTATTTGATAGAAGAAGTCAAAATTATGTTCCTAATCAATGGCTTGATTTAAAATTTCTTTTATTTTCATTACCTTGATTCTTATGGGGATAATAAATGTTTCACCTTTATAAATCAATAATACTTTAATAATAATTTGTATTTGACTAAAGTTACATAGTTAGCAATGTATCCTTACTTTATATAAGATGGTTCCCAGTGAGGCAATGAACTTCGCAGAACCAGGAACCCTCAGCTTCACCAATGCCTGGAGAACCTGATTACATATTGATCAAGAAACTCAGAATATATATAAAATCATTAACCTGAGTCACAAATGCCATTATTATTTTAAATGTCAGCTGTAACTCATCTGACAAGAGTTCTGTATAAGAAAAAACTCTAAAAGTAAGCTATCTGCAAGGAAAGGCAATAATTTGCTTTGCAAGACAATAGGTTGCCCTCTTAGGCAGTGTCCTAGGGAAGAATCAATGAATCAGGAACTGAAATTAGACTTTTGTGAGAAATCCTGTTCAAAGTCTTATGACTTGCCATTTTCTCTAAGATTATTTTCACAGTTGGCTTGGAGGCATTTTCCTATTACAAATTACACAGATGTAGGGGGATGTATATAAGAGTGATGATATGTATCAGCAAAGAAATATTGTAATTTTTCATTGTAAAAGCAGAATCATTTACATTAGCCACAAAGTCCTTTTAAAGGAGGAAAACTCCAAAACTTGATAAAAGAAATCAAAGAAAGGGCCGGCGAGATAGCATGGAGGTAAGGCATTTTTGCCTTTCAAGCAGAAGTACGGTGGTTTGAATCCCGGCATCCCATATGGTCCCCAGTGTCTGCCAGGGGCGATTTCTGAGCATAGACACCAGGAATAACCCTTGAGCACTGCCGGGTGTGACCCCTCCCCTGCCAAAAAAAAAAAAAAAGAAATCAAAGAAATTATGAGTAAATAGAGAAATGCCCCAAGTTCACAGATAGATATTCTTAATAACTTTTTATATAATATCTTTATTTAAGCACCATGATTACAAACATGTTTGTAGTGGTTTTCAGTCATAAAAAGAACATACCCCTTCACGAGTGCAACCTTCCCACCACCATCAGCCTCCTCCCCCACCCCTTGCCTGTATGTAAGTCAGGCATTCTACTTCTCTCACTTATTAATATTGTCATGACAGTTGTTAGTGTAATTTCTCAAACTGCATTCACCACTCTATGATAGGCTTCATATCGCAGGCCTATCCTTTCAGCCCTCATCTCTATTGTCTCTGGCCATTATTACAATAATATCTTTTCTTTTTCTAACCCATGGATGAGTGAGACTATTCTGTGTCTATCACTCTCCACTCTCACTTATTTTACTCAGCATAATAGTTTTCAGGTCTAGACAGACCCTCAGATCAATGGAATAGAGTTGAGTATTCAGAGAATGTTCCCCAGACATATAATCAATTAATCTTCGATAAAGGGGCAATATAAGCAAAATGGAGCAAGGAAAGCCTCTTCAATAAGTGGTGTTGGGACAACTGTTCAGCTGCATGCAAAAAAGCAAACTCAGACTTCCATCTAACATCATGCACAAAGGTCAAATCCAAATGAATTAAAGACTTTGATATCAGACCTGAAACCATAAGGTATATAGAATAATATACTCGATACTTCAAATTGTCATTATTCACAAGCTTGGTCCATAAATTTGGCACTTTTTCATTAAAAATTCCAACAGGCCTGTTATCACCAAATTTCAGACTTAGTCTGCGAAGCCTGGAAATGGCTCAGGAGACAAAGCATTTGTCAGGCAAGCATGAGATCCCAGTTTAATCCCTGGAGGCACCACATAGGGAAGTGTGAGTCCAACAAATCTTGCTTGTTCCAGCAGCACTGTTGCCCGGAAGTGATTCCCAGCCACACAGAGCCAAGGTGTTTGGAGGGAAAATGATGTTTCTTACTCTTTGATTCAGAATATTGAAAGACAGTTCTGGGCCTAGGAAAGATCTATCCTATAAGTCCTCCAACCTTCCCTCTCCCCTCTCCCCTCCCCGTCCCCTCTCTTTCTCCTCACCTCCAC
>PVKC010003979.1:0-37079 GCA_004027635.1 Crocidura indochinensis | reverse complement strand
AAACTGTCTTTGACTTTCCATCCATTTTAGATCTCCTTCCCTGATCAGATATCATTTAAACTTAGTGTACTCACCAAGTACATTGAGATATTTAGATATATATTAGATATTTTCTTTTTTCTTTTTTTTTTTTGGTTTTTGGGTCACACCCAGCTGTGCTTAGGGGTCACTCCTGACTCTATGTTCAGAAATTGCTCCTGGCAGGCACGGGGAACCATATGGGATGCCGGGACTCAACCACAGTCCTTCTGCATGAAAGGCAGACACCATACTTCCATGCTATCTCTCCGGCCCCTTAGATATCTTCTTAATATATCTTAATTATACTTTATATCTAAGATTTTATATTCTTATATATAATATATCATATATATTTTCTTAATATATCTTAAATATTTTCTTTTCTTACTAGTTTGTGAGGTTCCTAAAGTCAAGTCATTTATTTTTTTTTGAAAGCTTTTTAGTATCCCACATGGAAAAATATTCAAGATGCATTTAAGAACTTTAAAGGTATTATCATTACACTACTGTCCTTCTCTGTCACATACAACTATAATATTTCAAATTTTTCACTAAATTTTACACCCACACATATCTTTCTTCCTAAAATGGTTATTGAAAACAAGTATTTAATGTTTTCTCTTTTGCTTTGCACTTTGCTGATTTTATCCTTAAAGGTAAGAAAGATGAAAACTCTTGATTTTGATAACGTCTTTTTCTGACCCCAGGAAAAAAAATTTTGAGGTTTCACATTCTTGGCTGATTTTGAGGTTATAAGTTTTCTACATATTGCTTTCAAGAGGATGCAAGAACATGAGGTCAGTCATCTTTGGAGTCACAAATGCAAGCTTTACTTGTAAAGAATGGTTAAGGAATTAATGGTTAAGGAGTTAATGCATCACCAGTCATAGTTATGCAGTCTCTGAATCAAGTGTTTCTTCAGTATTGTATTACTTCACTAGGTAGGTGTTTCACATCTTGTTAAACGACTGTACAGTGAAAGTCTTACCTATGAATGTTTAATGAACTTAAGGGAATGCCAGGCCAGACAATTCATTTGTTGAACACTGCAATTTGTCAAGAATTTCAAGTAGTTAACCTCTATTTCAAGATAAAATAAAGGCATATTTGACTCAGATGGTAGGAACTTTTCCTTCTAAGAACTGTAGTGTATGTGAAGAAACTGACACTATACATGTAATAGAAATAAATGTCACAGTGAAATAAGGTTAGTGATAGATTCTCATGCTAGAAGTTCAGTTTTCTGATGGACATAATTTGCAAATTGAGGATTTAAAAAAATGGGGTTGTTTTGTATCATACCCAGAAGTACTCAGATACCACTTATAGAAATTTTCTCTGAGATCACTCCTGATAGTGCTAGGGAATAGGTCCATATGAAGTGTCAGGGATCAAATAAGGGACAGTTGCATTCAAGGCAAGTGTCATAAACATTACACTAGCTCTCTGTCCTTGCAATTTATCTTTGAATTCTGGACGTTTTCACCACTCTTGATCTGTTAAAGGGATACCACTCATAATGGAAGATTTTTAAATATAATTTTATATAATTTATATTATATTATTATAATCTATATGATTAATATAATTTTTAAATTTTATATAATTTGATATATAATTTATATAATTGTATATGATTTTATATAATTACATATAATATTTATATAATTATATTATTTAATATAATTTTATATTTTATTTAATTATATATCTAATATAATCTAAATTTTTATAATTTTTATATAATTCATATTATAGAGGTCTAGCAGCATCTTTTGCCTCTGCTTTCTAGATACTAATTGTATCTTATTCCTAAATGTAACATTCAAAGTGTTCCCAGATTTCCTCTAGGGTGAAATCACCCTTTTCAAAAACAGTGAACTTTATACCCAAACTTTTGATTCTCAAATATTCTGTCTATTCAGAAGTTAATTTTTTCCTCAGTATTTGTGCCTCAATTACCATCTTTGCTTAGAGTGGTATAAGCTTTTTGTGAAATAGGTAGAACCATCTAGTTACATATTATGCTGATTCTATGTAGGCAACCATTAAATGCTATCTTCTATTATTTTAATTATTATTTTGTGTATCTATTTGACTATTATCAAAGAAAAATAATGTAGACTTAAAAAGGAGAAACATAGTTACAACAAAGTTTGTTTCAATGCATTTTCACTTTAATAAGTATGCAGAAACTCACACAGGATTGCAGCTCTATGTGAAATCAATTTTTCTATGGAGGTTGTATTTAATTCTCCTACATCTTAACAATGGCTTTGAAAAAAATAAATGTTCTTTTTTATTCAGTTCTTGGGCCACACTTGGTGATGCTCAGGGGTTACTCCTGGCTATGTGCTCAGAAATTGTTTCTGGCATGGGGGACCATATGGGGTGCCAGGGAATTAAATTGCGGTTCATCCTTGGTCAGCCATGTGCAAGGCAAACGCCCTACCACTGCAACACCTCTCTGACCCCAGGAAAAAGTAAATGCTCTTAAGAATTCCAGTCTAACTTTAGTAGATTATTTATATTTATTTTCCACTAATATTTCTATTATAACATAAGGAATGAAATATTGCAGAGAATTTGTTACCACATTTTATAATAAAACTAGATTAAGAGACCTGACACATAATTTACCAAAGTGAAAATATGATTAGAAATTGGTGCCCAGAGGTTGTTTCACTGTCAAATAAAATATTATTTCTTTTTATTTAACTTAAGAAATGCTAAATATATGACAAAACTTATAAAGGTCTGCCTTTCTTTTTTGATTCATTTTTATTTTTATTTGAGGGTCACACTTAGAGGTATTCAAGGCTTTCTCCTACCTCTGAACTCAGGGATCACTTTTATTAGAATTCAGAGAAATATATGTGGTTCCAGGGATAGTATTCATGTTGCATGTGTGCAAAGCAAGAGCCTTACCAGTTATTCTATGTATTTAGTCCCTACATTGCTTTTAAACACTAAAATTGAGAAGTGTCTTTGGGAAAGTAATTTGTTCATCCCTGTCTAGACTTGTTAAGGAGATTCCTCAGATACTCCTTTAGAAAACTAAATATGTGTAAGTTCATTTTTTATGTGCTTTACACTTTTGTTCAGTCTTTAAATGACTTTTCCATATTTGATTGAATTCCAAATTGTAATAATCTTGTCACAGTGGTTATTAATTGAAACTTGATAGTGTAATTGACCATCCACAACTCAAAGACAGAATTACTTATATGTGTTTTCTTTATCTAAAAGTGAAGTAAATATAATACACTACCTTATATCCAATTCTTTTGTTTGGTTTTTGGACCACACCAGTTTGGACTCAGGGATCAATCCTTGATACATGTTTAAAAACTACTCCTGACAGGCTTGTAGGATCATAGGAGATGCCAGGGATAGAATCTGGAACAGCCTTGTGCACAGCAAACACCTAACCCAGTGCACTATTATTTCGATCCCAGTATATAGGATTCTTATCTTGAGAGAATACACTTTCTGTGCCCTACTGATGTATCTGACCTATTTGATCATGTTATCATCCTAGTTCACCGATCGGGTAGGAGGTTCAGCTCAAAGTCCGCCCCATCTCCTGCTGCTGCCTTTATAAAGTCCTTCAACACTCCATTTTTGGCTTTCTGACCCCAACGGGACATGGCACAGAGAGTACCCAGAAACCTATGTCAACTTGATTCCATCATTTTTCACTGATCAGATAGGCGATCCAGTCCAAAGGCGGTCCCATCTCCTGCTGTTACCTTTATAAAGCCCTGCAACACTCCATTTTTGGCTTTCTGACCCCTATGGGGAACAGCTTAGACTAGAGAGTCCCCAAGATCCTATATCATCTTGATCCCATAACTGTTCACCTATCAGTTAGGAGGTCCAGTCCAAAGGCAGGCCCATTTCCTGCTGCTGCCTTTAATAAAAACAAAAAATCTAGAACAAGGCTGTAGAGGGGTGCTGGGGTCACCCCCGTCCTGCACCCCCCTAGGCCTGGTTAAGCAGGCCCCCTCCGGCATGGCAGGGGCCTGCGAGCCCCATGCTGCTGAAACTCCCAGCTCCCACAAAGGGAATAGATCCGTCATGTTGCTGAAGGCTGGAAGTTCAGAGTCCCCACCCAGACCCTCCTTAAGGAGCCTGGTGGGGAATGGAGGAAAAGCCCAGGGTACCTTCGAGCCCCACCAGGGGTCCCACCTCGGTGGCCTGCCCAGGCCTGTGGCCCAGGGAAGCTGTGGAGATCTGGAGCAAGGTGGCAGCAGGGTGCTGGGGTTGCCCCCGTCCTGCACACCCCCCTAGGCCTGGTTAAGCAGGTCCCCTCCAGCACCCCTCTACAAGCTTGTTCTAGATTAGCTACTTATTTTTTACTAAGGCAGTCTCTAGCAAGAACTTATGAGTTTACATGTTCAAAACCACGCTGGGGCGATAGCCTCAGCGCACAGTACATATTAATAATATATCCCATTTATGAAGATATGTATTGTGTATGTAGAAAGTTCATCTGATTTTCTGCCCTTTCGCACACCCCTGTAATGCTTATTTTCACTTTTTAAGTCTATCACCCCAACCTTCAGTACTCCCCATTTACCCTTTTCAACTTTTTTTTGTTGTTTTTGTTTTTGTTTTTGGGCCACATCCGGTGATGCTCAGGGGTTACTCCTGGCTATTCGCTCAGAAGTCGCTCCTGGCAGGTACAGGGGACCATATGGGGAACCAGGGGATCGAACTTCGGTCCGTCCTAGGTTAGCGCAGGCAAGGCAGGCACCTTACCTCCAGCTCCACCGCCCGACCCCTCCCCCCTTTTCAACTTCTATACTGCACATTCCTCATCACACACCAGCGTGGTGCACTGGATTTAACAATCCTCAACTGTTTCAAAAGACATATGATGTACACATATGGCTTTGAATATTTTACTTCTTTTTTCTTTGACAGCTAACTCTTAGTAAATATTCTCTTAAATAGTGAAGATTTTCCCCACTTTTTATCTATTCTTCTCTTTGTGAACTTTTCAACAAGAATTGTTCGGTTAAAGAATCCCTCAGTTTAATTATTATGTTTAACCATGTCATGGGGAGTTTTATACATGTTTTTGCATCCCCCATATGGGCCTATAAATCCATATGGCATTGTTCCTTGTTTGCATCGGCATATCAAAATGGGAAATACCTACACACAAATAAATTCTTATCTAATAGAGATTGGAACACCCAAATCTTGTAGGGCAATGGGACCTTACACCCTAAACATTGGCATAATGACCTGGCACAGGCCTCAGTAAAATGGACATTCTCCATTCACCCCTGAACCAGGGAAGCTATCTAGGAAACATCCAAGGTTCTTTACAACAACACCTGGAAGCAATCTTCTATCAGGGAAGACCCTACTGCTGCTCTGACATCGATCTACTCATAAGAGACTTCCCTTAACGCTGAGAAGACTTAAGAAGATCAACAATCTGCATACTGGACAGGGCATTCTGCATTGCCCTTTAATTGTAAGGTGAAACGAAAGGATGCTCTGCACCATCCTAACTGCAATATAGGATATGCAGATTCCAGGATCTTTAACACAGAAACATGATACCAGCAACAGAGACAGTGTGGAAAATAAAAGTGACTTGGCACTACAGACAACGACTTGGATTGGGCAACCTAGTTTTCCTGGAGCCTAGAGCTGGTCTTATGCCAGGAAACATCAGGGGTTTGGTCCCCTTGTATTTAGGCCAAGGATTTTCCTTTCTATGCCCCCCCCCATATTTTGGTGGGCCGATGCAAACAAGTATTGCCACTCTAACGCTGTTTTTACTGTGCTCCTTTGACTCTTATCCTTAAAAAGAAACACCCACTTTTGAGGCTAACTTAAACTAATATGGACATACATGGAAATGTAAAGAAGTACTATGCCTTCAATATTTAAGGAGATACATAAAGTTTCATGGCTTTAGAATGCTTGATATGCTGCTAGGAAATATGTATCACAATCCGGGGACTTGAGGGACAAAGTAATTATACATGGGTTCTGTTTTATTTTTCTTAATATTCTTTGGCTGAAAATTCAATGTTAAGGTATCAGCAAGGGGACCTATGTGAATTCTGTTTATGGATGATTGTCCTTCCACTGTAACTTTACCTTGTCCTCTTTCTTTGCATCTTTGTTCTCAAAATTAAAAATAAAAAAATTAAAAAAAAAAACCTGCAACACTCCATTTTTGGCTTTCTGACTCCTTTGGGACAAGGTTCAGAGAATCTCCGGGATCCTATATCAGCTTGATCCCAAAATTTTTTAACAATTAGTTAATCAGTTAAGTGGTCTAGACCAAAAGTGGTCCCCTCTCCTGCTATTGCCCTTATAAAGCCCTGCAATAATCCATATTTGGCTTTCTGACACTTGCGGGAGACGGCTCAGAGAGTCTCCAGGATCCTATATCAACTTGATTACATCATTTTTCACCAATCAAGTAGGCATCCAGCCCAAAGGTGGTCCCCTCTCTTGCTGCTGCCTTTATAAAGCCCTGTAACACTCCATTTTTGGCTTTATGATCCCAGCGTGAGACAGTTCAGGGTGTCCCAGTATTCTATACAACTTGATCCCATAATTTTTCACCTATCAGGTAGATGGTTCAGCCCCAAGCCAGTCCCATATCCTGCTGCTGCTTTATAAATCTTTGCAACACTCCATTTTTGGCTTTCTGACCCCTGTGGGTGACGACTTAGAGAGTCCTCAGCATCCTATGCAACTTGATCACATAATTTTTCACCTATCAGGTGGGTGGTCCAGCCCCAAGTCTGTCCCATCTCCTGCTACTGCCTTACCAAAGCCCTGCAACATTCCAGTTTTGGCTTTCTGACCTTGTAGGAGACGACTCAGAGTGTACCCAGTATCCTATATCAACTTGATCCCATAATTTTTCACCCATCAGGTAGACAGTCCAGCCCAAAGACCGTCTCATCTCCTGGTGCCTTTATAAAGCCCTGCAACACTCCATTTTTGCTTTATGACCCGTGTGGTAAATGGCTCAAGTGTCCCCAGTATCCTATATCAACTTGATCCCATCATTTTTCACTACCAGGTAGGAGGTTCAGCCCAAAGTCTGTCCCATCTCTTGCCGCTGCCTTTATAAACCCTGCAACACTCCACTTATGACTTTCTGACACCTGTGGGACACGGCCCAGAGAGTCCCCAGGATCCTATATCAACTTGATCCCATCATTTTGCACAGATCTGGTAGGCGGTCCAGTACAAACGCAGTCTCATCACCATTTGCTGCTTTTAGAGTCCTGCAATTTTCCTTTTTTTTTTTTTTTTTTTTTTTTTTTTTTTTTTTTTTTTTTTTTTTTTTTTTTTTTAGCTTTTTGACCACTGCGGGACACAGCTCAGAGAGTGCCCAGGATCCTATATCAACTTCATCCCATCAGTTTTCACATATCAGGTAGGTGGTCCAGTCCCATGGTGGCTCCATCTCTTCTTGTTGCCTTCATAAAGCCCTGCAACACTCCATGTTTGGCTTTCTGACCTCTCTGGGAGATGGCTCAGCGAGTCCCCAAGATCCTATATCAACATGATCCCATCATTGTTCACTGATCAGGTGGAAGGTTCAGCTCAAAGCTTGTCCTTCTCCTGGTGCTACCTTTATAAAGCCCTGAAACACTCATTTTTGGTTTTCTGACCCCTGTGGGAGACAGCTCAGAGAGACCCCAGAATCCTATACCACCTGATCCAATACTTTTTCACCAATCAGGTAGGTAGTTCAGCCCAAAGGCGGTCCCATCTCCTGCTGCTGCCTTTATAAAGCCCTGCAACACTCTATTTTTGGCTCTCTGACCCCTTTGGATGATGGTACAGGGAGACCCCAGTATCCTATATTAACTTGATCCTATAATTTTTCACTGATCAGATAGGCAGTCCAGCCCAAAGCTGGTCCTGTCTCCTGCCTATGCCTATATATATGGCATATATATCCTGCAACACTCCATTTTTGACTTGTTGAACCCTGAGGGAGATGTCTCAGTGAGTCCCCAGAATCCTATGTCAATTTCATCACATCATTGTTCACCAATCAGGTAGGAGGTCCAGCACAAAGTTGGTCTCATCTCCTGCAGCTTCCTTTATAAAGTCTTGCAACACTCCATTTTTGGCTTTCTGACCCCTTCAGACGACGGATCAGAGTCCCCAAGATCCTATATCAACATGTTCCCATCATTTTTCACTGATCAGGGAAGATCTAGACCACTCTGCTTCGCCCTGCGACTGCGCACATCACCCAACACATGAAACCCACCATAGCACGTAGCAAAAGTCAAGCTACATTCATGGTAATGGAGAAACAATGCCAGACAACAACATGCATATAGAATGAATATGGCAGCTCTGATATCCAAGAGAATACAAATCAAATAAAGTGTCAGACAAGGAATTTAAAGTACTAATCTGGAGGATATTCATAGAACTCAAAGAAAGAATTGATCAAGCTGAATAGAACACTATCAGAAAACTGCAAGCTGAAACATTTATGCTGAAAAACTCAGTAGATAATATTAAAAACTCAATGCAAAGCCTCACAGAGTAACAGATGCCGAGGACAGAATCAGAGTACTGGAAGATGAGATGCAGGACAATTAAATACAGTAGAAGAAATTGTAAAAGTATCTTAAAGCATATGATCGAACACTGAAAAATATACACAAGGACTGTGAAGAGATGAAAATAGAAGTCTTTGACAAATTTAACAAAAACAACATAAGAAATATTGAAGTTCCCAGAGACCAATGAAGAAAATCCCCATGAATAATCAATAGTCAAAAGACACCATTACAGAGAAATTTCCAGAGCTAAATATGGTATACAACCATATCCTGTATGCCCGAAGAGTACCAGCTACAATGGACCCCAGGAAAAACACCCCAAGACACATCCTAGTCACAATGACAAATCCCACAGATAGAGCTAGAATACTGAAAGCTGCAAGATCAAAAAGGGAAATTGCATTCAAATGATAATCCTTAAGATTTATAGCAGACATGCCCCAAGAAACCCTCAAGGCCAGAAGACAGTGGAGGGATATCATGCCAAGACTGAATGAAATGGATGCTTCACCTAGAATATTTTACCCAGCCTAAATCACATTCAGGTTTGAAGGAAGAATTCATAGCTTCAAGGATAAGCAAGAGCTCAGAAACTTTACAGATGCAAGATCAGCCTTAAAAGAAAAGCTGAATGGTTTACTTTAAGACAAGACAGACCAACAGAAGCACCAAACTTGTACACAAGGATTACACCAAACCCCATGACTATCATCTCCCTCAATGTCAATGAATTGCATGCACCAGTTAAGAGACACAGAATGGCTAAATGGATTAAAAAAGATGAATCCAACCTTCTGTTGCCTACATAAAACACACCTAAATAGTCAGAACATTCATAGACTCAAAATCAAAGACTGGAGGAAAATCATCCAAGCAAACAACATCCTTAAAAAAAACTGGAGTGGCTATATTAATATCAGACGACAGAAATTTTAGACTCAGAAAAGTTGTAAGGGACAAAGATGGATACTTTGTACTAATCAATGGATATGGCTAAAGAAACTGTGCTACATATATACAATGGAATATTACGCAGCTATCAGAAGAGATGAAGTCATGAAATTTTCCTATACATGGATGTATGTGGAATCTATTATGCTGAGTGAAATAAGTCAGATGGAGAGAGATAGACACAGAATGGTCTCACTCATCTATGGGTTTTGAGAAAATTAAAAGACATTTTTGCAATAATTATCAAAAGACAAAAGAGAGGAGGACTGGAAGGTCTAGCTCATGATTTGTAGCCCACCGCAGAATGTGATGGTTGCAGTTAGAGATATAATTCCACTGAGAACCATCATAACAAAATGTGACTGAATGAGGGGAGTAGAAAGCCTGTCTAGAGCACAAGTCGGTGTGAGGAGGGGAAAAGGACACTTGGGACATTGGGGATGGGTATGTTGCACTGGTAAAGGTTTTTTTTTTTTAATAAAAATAAAAAAAATGTTAGAAAGTTTTTTTTCCACTCAAATAAAATTCCAGATGCATTTTTACAGATGAACCCTGCTATTTAACGTTAAAAATGTCAGAATTCCATCTTAATCAATGTCCCTCAGCAGTGAGGAAAAGGGAAAACTTCCTATGCTATAAGTTCAGAAAAATATTTAAGTATATTTTTACAAAAATAATCTTGCTGCAATTTTAAATTCAGCATAATCTTGATACCAAAACATAAGGACATTACACCCACAAAATACCCAATAAATTTCCTAAGCAGACACCTCTATCCTAATTCTTTGCAAAGCAAATTCAACAACATACCAAAAAAATGTGTGCCAAGAAAAAAAAAAAAAACATTTGTTTTGGGGCCACACTCAGCAGTGTTCAAGGCTAATTCTTGGCATTGTGCTCAGAGATCAATTCTACCTTATCTCTGGTGACCAGATGGAGATTCAGTAATCAGACTCAAATTTTCCATGTGCAAGGCAAGCACATTGACTTATAATATTTCTCTGATCTAGTACTGCATTTAAAGTATATATTTGCAAAATTTTGTATATCTTGCTTCTTGTGTTTGGATGAATAGAAGCCCAAAAGTGTGAACCATAATGTTATATAGAAGCACTATTTCCATATTTTAAAGATATTCATATACTATATTCCATAGATGTTGAACCAGAGAATTTCACCAACAATGTATGATGGTTTTTTTTTTTATTCCATTAGTACTAAAAATTAGTAATTTCTTGTCTTTTTTTGTATACAGGACATTCTCACATGGTGTTGTCTATTTCATCATCTATGAAAAACAGTGTAAATATTTCTCAAAAAAGTGATGATAGGGGCTGCGGCGATAGCACAGTGGTATGACATTTGCCTTGCTGCAGCTGATCCAGGACAGACCTAGGTTCGATTCCTGGTGTCCCATATGGTCACTGAGCCAGGAGCTATTTCTGAGTGCGTAGCCAGTACTAATCCCTGATGTCACCAACTATGACCCAAAAACCCAAAACCAAAAAAAATAAAAAAACGAAAGAGATAGAGATGATAGTCCCTCCTATGACACAGATTTGCCACTTCTTGATATCTACTTCTAAGAATAAAAATCTTACATCATAAAATATGATACATAGACATATATGTTAATTACAGTGCTAGATAATAGGTAGATTATGAAACAATCCAGATATCCAACCACAGATGAATGATAAATTGTAATATGTATAATAAAGAACATAGTAAATAGGAAGCTTTATACAATAAAACTATTTTCCTTACTTCTTTTATATTGATATATGATTCCAATATATAGATACTTATGTTTATTTCAGTAAGATAGTTACAAAATGGAAACAACCCAAAAAAAGGACAAATAGATGAGTAAAGTAACTGAATATATACACAAATCGAATGCTATGGACTTATATACAACAGTGTGTTGTAACATAGTTGGAAGTGGAGGGTGTCATCAGATGAGAGAACAAATACCAGATGAACTCTTCTATCTGTGGAAGATGGAGACCCAAAACTAGGGAATGGAGAGTATCAAACAATAACACACATTTGGTCTAGATTAAAAGGTCAATTAGCAAGCAGAGAGAAGAAAATGAGGGGCAATAAAAGAGTGGACTAGGAGTGACTTATGGGGATGGAGGGTGTTATGGAATCTTTGTAATGGTAAGCTGCAATAATTATGTCAATTTCATATATTAACACTACTGAAACCATAATACACAAATTACAATAAAATTAGTAATTAAAAACTGAAAGCTACTTGTTTAAATGTAAAACCGGAGGATTATTACCAATGGGATGGAGATATAGTACATTTGCCCTCAACCCAATATCTGTATGGTCCCCTGAAGCCTGCCAGAAGCCATCTCTTTTTTTTTCTTTTTTTTTTGGGGGGGGGGTCACACCCAGCAGTGCTCAGGGGTTACTCCTGGCTCCATGCTCAGAAATTGCTCCGGCAGGCACTGGGGACCATATGGGGCACCGGGATTCAAACCGATGACCTTTTGCATGAAAGGCAAATGCCTTACCTCCATGCTATCTCCCGGGCCGACAAGCCATCTCTAACTGCAGAGGTAAGGGAATAATGGGCTAGAAAAATACTACAGTGGGAAGAACCATTTGCCTTGCAAGTGACTCAGATTCAGTTCCTGACATCCCTATATGGTCACTTGAGTGCACCAGGACTGATTCTGAGAGCAAAGCTAGGAGTAAGCCCTGAGCACCACCAGCTGTGGCCCCCAAAACAAAAAATGTAAAAAAGAGGGAAATAAACAATGAATACCACTGGATGAGACCACAAGCTCTACCTCCAAGATCAAAATACCACAATTTTCAACAAACAGTTGGCAATGATTTGTTCATAGTTATATTGACAGTTCTGTCAATTTTTCTGATTCTGTCAAGTCCCTGCTACTTGTCTCCCATATTTACTAAGTTCTGCACTTAAAACAAGTAGTTGCTTTACAGATTGAAGTTAAATTCAATTTACCTATATTTCCTTTCTTTTTTTTTTTTTTTTGGCTTTTGGGCCACAACCGGTGACGCTCAGGGGTTACTCCTGGCTATTTGCTCAGAAGTCGCTCCTGGCAAGCACGGGGGACCATATGGGGAACTGGGGGATCGAACCGCTGTCTGTCCTAGGTTAGCGCAGGCACCTTAATTCCAGCGCCACCGCCAGGCCCCCTAACTGTATTTTCTTTATAATAAAGCATTGTGTTACATACTTAATCTGCCCTTGGCATTTTAATTTTGGGGGCTTTGCTTAAAATGACAGATAAATTACTAAGGAAATGAGGTCTAACCTCACTTGGATAGATTTGGCGTTGAGAAAGTAGCCACTAGAGTTCATTAGCAAATGAATTATTTTTCAGAGGAAAAAAAAGGTCCCTACACATAGTCATGAACAAAAGTTTAACAAAACTTTTTGGAAAGCAATTTTCATTTATGATTCCACATTAAACATCTGTTATATACAACACAATGCTAGGTTTTTTGAGTAATGATTTTTTTAGAATCACAAATGATGTATAAATTTCAAGTGATTTACACATTTGAAGAAGTGTGAATGTGTCCTGGGTGATTGCTTATTATGCTAAAATACTAGGTTTATACCATGGACTTCGTTCCTTTGTTCCATGCCTTAGAATCTGGATTGCAATCTTTTGTGGAGAAAGAATTAATTACTACCCTGAGTTGACTATTTCAATGTCTTATTCATTTCTGTTTCTGTCTTATATTTCAGTTTCAAGTAGCCTTTTGATATATCTCAGATAAATAAAACATTTCTTTAAAAAAATGTTAGGGAGAAAGCATGTATATTGGTATCTGTTGAAGGCTGAGTGTTTGGAAATCCTATCTATGTCAACTGTGAGTTCCTCACATCCCTTATTCTGTAGTTTTCTGAACATAAATGACATGCCTTCTTAGAGCATATAGATTTATTCTCTTTTTTTATTCTAGGCCCTTCTTTGTAAAATTTTGACTGCTCGGTGAATAGTCGAATTATGTTGTGAGTGAGGTTTCATGATTCCCATTGATATCTTCTCCCATCTCTAGTGAAACTTCTACTATCACAATCCACACCATCTTTCTGGTTCCTGCTCATTGTTTTATATTATACATGACTTCCCCTGTGCTTGGGAACATTGCATTCCTAATGTCCAGCACAAGTTTTGATACAACGTAAAGTTTTATTAGGAGTTGATAGAACTGAACAACTGAAACAACCAAAGCTAAGTAAATAATTTGTATTATAAAGTGAAATTTAAAGTTGAGATATAATTTTTCTTTCTTTCATGCAGTGCCCATATATGTGTACAACATGGAACTGCAAAATGACCGAAGAAAAATATTTACAATGTACTGAAAACAATGAACAAGTGTAATAGTAGACTCTCTATCACCCTTGGTCCAGAGCACCAAAGAGAGCTGTGGGAGGAGATGGATGCACGTGTTATTTACATTGTGTAGCTGGACATGATGCTTTATGCTCTGTGACTTTGTTATTGAGTTTTTTTAAGACTCTTTAAGACTGTAACTGTTACCACTGTGAGGTTTTTTAAATTGCTCTTGGATTTTCTTAACTTGTTTTCTGTAGGTTAGACAAATACAAGTATAAATATGAATCCCAGTCCTGAATGACCAAGTCAAAATGGTTGGCTTCTGAAAGTTATTTGAGTCTCAATTTCTTTATCCCTAGAATGGTTTGTAAGTGTCCTTTTCTATTGATGCTGTGAAATTAAGGTCAGTTCATGATGGTGTATTTATTTTCACTCTTCTCTCTTGTGTAAAAGCTAAATGTTATTACTAAATGTTGCACATAAATTATAATGATGATGTGAAGAGAAAAGAAAATATATTAACTGAATCTCTCACAAGCAAGACAGTATTTTCGGTGGAATTTGGTGATTGAATTTAATTATGACTGTAGGATTTACAGTCTTAATGTGTAGCAGTTCTGCTTATTTAAATAATTCTTTTATCTTTCAATTACTTGTGAGGCTTTATCTCCAAAACTCCTCACTGCTTTAATACAGTTGTAATACTCGATCTACTTCCTAACAGCTCATCTGTAGCTTGTTGTAAAACATAAATCTATCATAGCAACATTTTGAGACATACATTACAGGCACAAGCACATAATCCAATCTGGGATTCACTGAGCAATTCAAGAGAAGATCAGGTTAATCTACACATTTAATCATTTTAAAGCAATGAAAGAATATTTGGCATAAAGCATGGACCCACTTACTTTCCTAAGAATTAAGCGGTAGAGATATTAGTTTTATCAGGAATTTTAAATTTTAATGTCTGGTAAATGTTAACTTGTGCTGGAAAGGTCCACAATTTAAAAAAAGTCTGTATGTTACATAAGTCTATTTAGTATATTGATATACTTTACTTGAATTCTCTAATGTCCAAGATAAATGACTTTTTCTTTTGTAGCCTGAATCCTTTTGTCCCCATCCCAAACTCTGCTCTCAAAAGTGGACACATGCTCTTCCCTTCTCTAAGGAAATACAGGAATTCAACAATGTCAGTTTGTAAAACCATTAGACATTTCCAGACAGAGATATTCTTCTGGGGAAAACAATATATGGAGTTTGCATGTCAGAAGCATACTAGCTTAATAATACCAGAGTATATCTTTTAATATCCATTTAGTGTTAAGTTTCTCTGACCTAATTTATCCACAAGAAAATAAATAAGCTGTGGAATAGCAGGCACCAGAAGACAATTGATAGTCATTATCTGCAATGTTACATTTTTTTGTTTGCTTGGGAAGCAGATGGAGATAGAATATATATTATTTTGTTCCTTTGTTTTCTGTTTCACAAATATAAGATTCCAACTCAGAGCCTCAAACATGCAAAATTTATGCTCTACCGTGGAACATCCCCAGTCAAATAGAGGTTTTAGTAGATTGATTCTGGAAACAATTTAAGTGAAAGTGAAGGGTAGGAAGCTGGACTGAGTAGAGGGAGGAGGCAAAATGTAATGTAACCTTAGTAAAGACCTTAGCAAATAACACAAAGATCTTTGTACTTGAGCCTTGCACCCCAAGTTGGACTAAAGGTTAAGTTTTCAGAGCCACATAGTAACCCATTTTAGATTTTCTACTTCAGGGAAGAACATGTACTTAAAAAGGGAAATCTTAACATTATGTGTCTTAACTGGGAGATTAATATCTTCATTGATAAAATAAATTCTTAGAAATATATCTAAGTATCTATTATTTGTTCTTAAAAGACTCCATATGTAATCTAACATATCTGACTTCATCCAGTGAGATTCTACCTTCAGGGAAGGTTGCTTTCACATTTGATTTGAATAGTGGCCTCAGTCAGCACTCATTTTTCTTTTGTTTCTTTCTCTTTGGGATATTGATTTTCTTGGTAACTTTTTTCCTATACAATACATTTTTGATTTGAAATATATCTTGCATTCCCAAATTCTAAAGACACAGATTTAAATAGATTCTGACCTATATGAGCTAAAAATAAGGGAAAAAACTAGATACATTTATAGTTGTTATGTGAGCCTAATTATTCAAGCTTAAAAGACTCAATCAATAGTTTTATCAACAATACATGACAATATGCATTTTTGAGAATAATAATAAAATAGGATATCCTAGCCCTCTGCTCAGAAATCAATTCTGATAGTGCTTAGGTGACCAGGTGTGGTACCAAAAATCAAACATGCAACTATGTTAATAACATGCAAGAGACTAAATTGATATTCCATTTATTTGGCCTGGAAGCATTTTTTTTTGTATTGTGTTCTTTAGAGCTTTAGAACTTCAATCAAATCATTTATAAAATACTTTAAATACTTGGAGGAGTCCTTTATTTCTATATCATCATAGTTCCTAATTTTAAATATGTTGTGACTAGTGCAATATTACTTCTTGTGTCATCATGTTATATCAAACATGATAAATTAGTGGAGAAAGGATCAGGAAATCAACCTGAAGGAATCATGTAAAAAATACATGGCCAAGGTTCCCATGGGCTAGAGTTATGTATACCTGTATACAGGATGAAGATTCAAAAAACGTTATTTGGAAACAAAATGAGCAAACATTATAGAATACTGAAAGATTTAGAGCACACAAGACAAAGTTAAGACAGTAATAGAAATACATAGAGAGTCTAATTTGCTCTGTTTAAAAATTTGGGAGGAAATTGGGGCACAGGAGATAGCATGGAGGTAAGGTGTTTGCCTTTCATGCAAAAGGTCATTGGTTCAAATCCTGGTGCCCCACATGGTCCCCCGTGCCTGCCAGGAGCAATTTCTGAGCATGGAGCCAGGAGTAACCCCTGAGCACTGCCGGGTGAGACCCCCCCAAAAAAAAACCAAAAAAAAATTGGGAGGAAATTATAATTAAAGGTATGAATACAAAGACAGTTTTGCCAAAGCATTTTAAAATTTCATATTGCTTTCTATATTTAAATTGAAATTATATATAATATTGTAATAACCAAAATTTATACTTATGATAAATGCAACACACCCATAAAACATAATAATGGGAGAACTGGGTCTGGCACATATGGATTATTCTGTATTTTTCACAGTATTTCTTGAAATTGAAACTTATTCTAAATATGATGACTAGATAGATACCATTGCTAATTATGGATTCAAACTATAGTTTTCATCATTTTCTATCATGATCATACTTTTACAAGCATCAACTTACAAAAAGTGCAGAAAAAAGTTACATAGTAGAAATAGTTCATGTTTAGAAGAGCAACTGGAAATAAATTTGTTTTGATTAAATTTAATTGTTTTAATAAAAAGCTTGGAGTTAAAATTAGTTATCAGAATAAGATCTGTGCCTACTTATTTGGTTAATTTATTTTATTTTGGGGACCATAACCTTCAGTGTTCAGGGCTATTCCTGAAATGAAGCTTGGAGTTCACTTCTGGTGCTAAACAGGGTAACATGCAGTGCTCAGGAATAAAACTGGCTTTTCTACACACAAACTTCATGCTTCAACCCTTAAGTTCTCTTTCAGGACTTCTAGCAAGTATATATAATATAATATATATAACATATATATATACTTGGTATACTTTGTATTTTATACTATCTTATACTTGTGTAATTGTATACTTAACAAAAAATAAGAGATTTAATATTATGGTGCTGGAGAGATAGCATAGAGGTAACGCTTTTGCCTTGCATGCAGAAGGATAGAATTTTGAATCCCGGCATCCATATGGTCTCCCGAGCCTGCCAGGAGCTATTTCTGAGCATAGAGCAGGAGTAACCCCTGACACTGTTGGGTGTGACCTAAAACCAAAAGAGAGAGAGAGAGAGAGAGGAGAGAGAGAGAGAGAGATAACTTTTTTTTTTGATTTTGGGTCACACCCAACAATGCTCAGGGGTTACTCCTGATCTATGCTCAGAAATAGCTCCTGGCAGGCTCAGGGTACCATATGGATGCAGGAATTCGAATCAATGACCTTCTGCATGAAAGGCAAACACCTTACATCCAAGCAATCTCTCCGGCCCCAAGATTTAATATTCTTATCTGAACTTCAAGTTGTGGCATAAATTACATAATATTTTATCAGTCTCTGTGAAATATATTCACATATACATTTTTACTTATATTTTAGACATGTTTGCATTTTATTTATTCTACTTTATTAGTAAAAGTTAACACTCTTTTGCTGTTTTGTCTGTTTTAGGGCCACAATCTGTGTTGCTCTGGGCTTACTCCTGCTCTATGATCAGATATCATTTCTGGAAGGCTAATATGGGTGCTAGGTATGGAACTTGAGTCAGGTGTAAGATAAAAAACACTTTCTCTGCTATATGATGACACTGGTCCCTATATTAAGCAACTTTATCTAAAGTAGATTTCTTAGCAAAGTGATTTTAAATGCATCTGAGATGTGCTTAATAATTTACAAACCAAACAAATTTTGTAGTCATTGTATTTCATAGTTACCTAAAATGTGTTGGGGAACAGGTGAAAATATTGTGAAATGAAAAGTGATTTGTTATGCTTGCATTATGAAAGTATAGTTATTGTTAATTATCCTCAGGTCTGCAATAATGGCTCTTTTTTTAGGAAAGTTTAAATTCCTTAGTAATAGCAAAAGTTCAGACTTTAATCCAGGCAGAGAAACAAAATATTGCAAAGAACAGTTTTCATGATAACAAAGAGGAAAATATTGTTAAGTAGTAACAATAATCCTCTTCCTCACATCTTACCTTCTCTCTCACGCATGCATACAAATACACACATATGTGCAATTTATATTCTGTAGAATATCCTAAATGATACTATAAGTATTCTAAATTATTAATTAAGGTGTATGAAACCATTTACACAAATACCATCTACTGGAAAAAATACACAGAATTTATAGAAAAAGTGCTTCATCTAAGAAGTAACTTTTTAATGCTTGAGTAAAATGGTCTTACTTGCTCTTGAAGTAAAAAGCTGCACAGATGATAATTCCGAAGATGATACATCGATGATAATGCCGAAGATGATACATGAAATTGACAGCACCTGCCTTTGATAAATTTCTTTACTCTCTGTGAATTTGAAAACCAGAATTAAATGAATGTTAGCAGGGCAAGTATAGATAATATTCATCTTTTTTACTTCTGAGATGGTAAAGATCCTTTCAAGGCAAAATGTTTTCTTCCTGTCATGAATCCAAGAAAGTTGATTCAGTTTCAAAATTGTTTAATATATTTTAATGTTTTATTTTCATATTTAGATACAAAACCAGAACTCATACACATATATAATAATTATAAGATAATAATTATTAAGGAAAGTTTATGCTTAAATATATCAGAATATACATTTTTAAATTCTGAAGTGAAAATTATCTACAATAGAAATAAATGTCCACAAGATTACCAGTGCAAGGGATAGTTTTCATCACTATATGACAGAGATGCTTATGTGTTTTCGGGTTATTTGCTTTTTGACTTTTAAAATATTGCATGAACTTATCTACTATTTACTGGTATCATTCATGAAAGAGAATCTCAATTGGGCTCATGGATGCTTTGTTCACCCATTCTTTGACTTCCATAATACCAATAGTATAAATTACTATACCCTGTTGCTTCTAATCACACACTGACAAAGCATTCAATTACAAGCTTTTTATTTTTCAGCTACTATCATTTACACTCCCAGTTAATTTTCTACAATATGTCTAATAGAAATATTATTCCATCTCATCAAGTCTTTTTATAAATAGACCCCAGATTTTTCTCCTCTGATTATCCTCATTTTTCATTCTCCTATAAAGTAAAGATACTCTGACCCATGATTACAGTCATTCATTCTCATGGAAATACCTCAAGTAATTGATCCCTCTCTCCCTTTTATATATTTGCCAAAATGACCATGTTTGATTCAACATTTCTATACTCCTAACTGGAAAAGTGTATAATTGGGAAAGTACACAAGAGGGGATAGATATCAAAAGAAACTTACAATCACTTTGCTTTAGATGATGCCTTATTTTCATTAATAATCTCATCAGTCTAGTTCTTTATGTTTCTAATGATTATCCAGACATTTTCTACAAAATTCAGACATCTCACTTATTCTTTCATTTTTTGCTCTCAGATCTTCCATACAAGTTATCAAGAAGAAAAGAATGTTGGAGACCTGGGAAATAGTGTAGAAGTAAGTGACCAGGAATATATATATATATATATATACATAAATATAAAATATACATAAATATAAAACAATCCTCCTAACTTGTTCTGTTCTGGAGGCTAACTCTTGCCGGTATGGGTATTGTGAAGATCCCAGGCCTAAGGTCTTCTCCCTAGCTTGGGGGGTTCTGGGAGGTCAGGGAAGACACAGGTGTCCCCTCATCTTCCCCCAGATTCTAGGGCCATCCCTGGGTGTCGGCCCAAGTGGCCAAAAAGGTGGGTGCCGGGAGGATTCTAAAGGGGACCCTAGACTTTCCCCGCCCCTCACCCAACATTAGAGGGGGTGGACTTGGGAGGAGGTGGGTATATTTCTGGCTTCCAGTTCCACACCAAACCTTTTCTGTTCTAGAGGCTAGCTCTTTCAGGCATGTGAGACCGCAAGCCGAAGATCTTCTCCTTGGCTTGGGGAAAGGGTGCTGTGAGGTCAGGGAATAATCCACCCAGCACAAGTGGGTTCTGCTGTGCAGTCACTGACAACTTTTTTCTCACTCATCTCCATTTTCAAAACCAGCACAGTACAGTATATATTAATAGGATTCCTTATGATTAATGTATGTTTTGTATATGCAGAATATCCATCTTTTCTTCTGCCCTTGCCTACCACCCTACAAGCTCATTTCTAGTCCCTCACTCCCTCAACCATCATTATCCCACATTTAACCCTTTTTACCTTCAGTTCTTGTTTCCTCAAGACAGAGATCATTGTCCCCCACACAAAGCCAGCTGCCCAACTGCACCCTAAGTGCAGGTAAGACTCTGAGCCTGAGAAGATCCCAATACATTGTTGCTATTGACAAACTCTCAGAGGCCTCTGTTCCTTCTTCTTCCTTCATTGTGAATTTTTTCTTGCTAAGAGACTAGATTTCTAAGAAGTCACAGCCCAGGCATCTTTCCTGATATGGGACTGTTGTCAGCTGGTTATCACACCGCACAGGCCAAATCACAGATCAATGTGGTGCACCAGATTTAACACCAGATTTAACAACTATCAACTATTTCAAAAGACATAAAAACGACACGTACATATCTTTTGAATGTTTTATATGTATTTCATTAACAGCTATAACCTTTACTAAATATTCTCTTATAAGGTGATGATTTCCCCCACTCTTTTGTCTGTTCTTCTCTTTGTTCTCTTTTTGTTCTTCTCTTTTCTCTGTTCAATAAGGAATTCTGGTAGAAGAGTTCCTCAGTTCAGAGTTTATGTAAGAAATTAATTTTTGACTAGGAACATTAGTGGTAGTAAATGTGCATTGGTGAAGGGTGGTGTATATTGTATGACTGAAATGCAATCATGAACAATTTAGTAACCACAGTGCTTAAATACAGTAATTATATAAAAATATCTTTTGGTTAGTCAAAACAACTTTTTGGTAACAAGAAAAAAGATGAAGGACTCTATTTACTTTACTTCAAGGCTCATTATAAAGCTATAATAATTAAGTCAATATTATATTGACTTACTACAGTGAAATCAATAGAATGAGCACTGTAGTTTATAAATATATACAAGCTAGGCTAGAAAGTGCTTAAAGGACAAGAACACAAGATTTGAATATGAGAGAATTGGGTTTGGTTCTTAGCAGTATATCGTCCCTAAGTATTACCATGAGAAAATTACAAGTAATGAGCCTCTGAGGACTACTAGGTGTGTTACAACTCCATTGGGGAATGGTAAGTGAGCACAGGTGGCCAACTGATTTTTACAATTAGATCAGGCACTTCAATGGAGAAGGGGTAGTTTCAAAAACAAACATGAAGATAATAGGAAAGTATACAAAAATAAACCATAACTATGGCGTAACTTTACAGCTTATTCAAATATAGACTTACAGGGGCTGAGTAGTAATACAATCAGTAAAATACTTGCCTTACATATGGCCAACCTGAGTTTTATGCCTAAATCTCATTTGCCCCCTGAAAGTCCTTAAATACATACATAGGGTTTAAGGAGGGACCTTTAACACAGAGAAAAGAGTACTGACACTCATCTACCACAAAACCAAGCCAAACCAAATCAAACCAAACCAAAATAACAGCAACATCATAAAAGTCAGGGAAAATAAATGATACAAATGCAAAATTTTACAATGTAAAAAATTTGGAAGCAAATGTAGGAGAAAACCTTGTCAATTTTACATGGACAAAGATGTTTTATATATAATAGTATGAAAACTATAAAACTAATCAATGCAGCAGAGTTTATGAAAAATGAATAACATTTAATCTTCAAAATAGTTTATGTGGAGCTAGTGCAACAGAATAGCAAAATAAGGTATTTGCTTTGCATATGGCTGACCAAGATTCTATCCGCTGCATCCAAGAGTAATTTCTAAGCACCAAATCAGGAGTATCCAATGACGTTTCCTGGGTATAGTCAAAAGTTAAGAGAAAAATCTTTATGAAAAAGAAGAGGCAAGAAACTTTTGAGGAAAATTTTCTGCCAAACTATGTAATAATGTTCTTCTGTCTATGATACAAAAAATTCTACAAAATTAGACAAGATAATGTATGTAATTGGCTTATATTCAATCCCTGACAATACATATAATCCCCTGGGAATGTCTAGAAAGAATTCCTTAGCAAAGAGTCAAATGGAAGCCTGGAGCTCAATCAGATATTGCCTCAAATTCCCTTTAAGATAATTTTAAATAAACTCAAATATATTTACCTTATGCTTAAGTAATTTCATAGCAATTTAAATTTGTCATCAATTACTATGTCATATGTAACACCAGAGACAACGTGTATACATAAATGTTTTAGACATTTCTTATAAAGATAAAATACAGAAGTCATTCAACTTTTAATTATTGTGTGGATGCATAAATAAAATGATATTGCAACAAAATGAAATATTACTCAATAATAAAAATTAATGACCTGTGAATCTGAAGCTGAATCTTAGAATAATGATGCTAACAAAAATTAATTAGGCAAAGATTTTATTATTTCAGTCATACACTATTCTTTGGACATCTGGAGTTAGATTCTTTATAGAGAAAGGAAAGAGATTACAAAGTGACATGAAGAAACAATAAGAAATTTAAATGTATTCATCAATATAACATATTCATCCAAGAAAATTGGGTGGATATTTATAACAAAATAATCAAATTATAGTTAAATTTTTGGTTAGTTTTGGGTGCTATCTGGTGATGCTCAGGGGTTACTCCTGGTTCTGCATTCAGGATCTACTCCTAGGAGTTCTTAGAGGATCATATGAGATGCAAGAAATATAAGCCGCTCAACTGCATGCAAAAGAAATACCATATTTTCAGTGTATAAGACAACCCACAACTTTTCCTGTTAAAATATAGGGTTTGGACTATATTCGCCATATAAGATTATCTCTCCTTTAACGCATGCCAAATGGAAATTTAAAAATATAAGAGAAAAAGAGAAGAACCCTCAAAGGTTAACAGTATATGTGTAATAAAGCTAGACTTTGGAGTGCCAACAATTATTTTATATGTCTCATTTGTAATGAGTGATTGTGATTTTTAACTGTGATCTACATGAGACCAAGGAGAGAGGACCCCTCCTAGAGCAGTTAGCTGGGGTGCAGTGATTAATAGGACAATTAGAGGGAGACAGATTGACTCCACTGTGTCCCATAAAAGCAGAACAGAGGGCTAAACATCAGAAAGTTGCATACCAGTGATGACACCTGGAGGTTGAATGGGATACAGTGCTTGGTAATTCAGTTCCTTTGTGTGCCCTGAAAGATTACTTAGGACAAGCAGAGGATTGAGTGATGATGCCTGGCAGCTGGATGGGATGGAGTGGTAAGGGACAGGGGGTAATCACTCATCCCTGAAGCTGGAGTAAGTTTCAGCATACTGTATACTGGTATACAAGACAACACCCAACTTTTAAGAAGTTGTTCATGGGTTAATAAAAAGTCGTCTTATATGCCAGAAAATATGGTATCTATCTCTCCAGCTTTTCAAATGGAAATTTTAAATAAATTCTTTATTTTTATCACATATTGTCACAAATATAATCCTGATGAATATGAATATATAAGGGAACAGATAGAGAAATAGATAAAGTGCATAAGGTATTTTTCTTAAATATAACTCTCCAAAGTGTGACTTCTGTTACTAGTGGTGCATATGGAAGTAAACTGAGCAACACCAATAAAACCCCCTGAGAACATAGCAACAATTATTCCCCAAGTATGCTGAATATTGTCACTAAATAAGATGATAATATCAGGTATATATAGAGAGGCAACACAAAATACGAAATAAAATGCAGCCTTTTTCTATTTTGGTTTCCTTTTGTGTTTGATTGCTTTTGATTCAGGCCCGCACCCAGTAGTGTTAAGGTCTTAGTACTGACTCTGAGCTCAGAGATTACTCCTGGTGAAACTAGGGGGATCTTATATGGTGACAAGGATTGATCCTGAGCCAACTCACATGCAAAGCAAGAGCCCTACTTGCTGTGATATCTCTCCAGTCCCTCTTCTACTCTCCTTTTATGATTATGTTCTCAAAAACATTCTTCATATAAGAAGTTACTGAAACATGCTTACATATAAACCATATCACAACTATGCACATAAGTGTATGCACATACTCACAGATATACACATAAACCTAGGTATATTCTATTTTTAGATGTGCTCAGCCACGAATCTCCATAAAGGTGTGTATGTTTAGCTTTCAACAATATTTATAGTTATTTTATCCTCTTTTTATTATATCAAACATATAAAATGCATATAAAAAGTGCCATTCATCAGATCATTCTTTAGGGAAACATCAATTAATTGTGTAGAATAACAGTGCATATGGTTGATATAAAATTATTAGTTCATTTTCCAATTTTTTTCTGAAACAGGTGCTTAAGTAAAAAAAGGGGAATTTTTATAATGTTGGGCTGAGTGTGTGTCTTAGTGATAGAGCATATGTCTTCCATCTGGAGTACCTGGGTTATATCTTTCACACTGCAAAAAAAAAAAAAAAAAAAAACAAAAAACCTCAAAGCATTTTAAATATCTTGTGCAAAATTGGCCTTATAAAGGACAAAAGTTTATCTAAAGCCTCTAGGCATTTCTACCTGTGCTCTGATGTTCAGTGAAGCAATATTTTGTTTATTTGGGGGGCCACACCCTATAGCACCAGGAATTACTGTTGCTCTGCATTCAGAAATCACTCCTGGCTGGCTCTGGGGACCATATGTGATTCCAGGGATTGAACCTGGGTGGCTATAAACACCCTACCTGCTGTGCTATTACTCAGGCCCTGAAAATTAGTTTTTATGTTATTATATTTTCTCTCCACTCATTGCACTTTAATTTTCAATATTTTTTCAACTACAGTCTTGAGTTCCCTCCATTATGCTTTGGATATAATATATAAGAGCCTCCATGGGGTTTGACTATGTTTTTATACTTTTCCTTGCATGTATTTTATGAGAAGAAAGGAGTGCTTTTTCTTCCCAAGACAAAAATTTTTGGAAAATATGTGGCCTAAAAATTGCTTGCTAAACTGATAAGCTCACATTTTAAATTCTGTTGTGTATAGCTCTCTGACAAGAATGCTTTTAAAAACAGAAACCATTTTTCATATTTCTAGTGTCTCTCCAAAGTTATTTGTTGAGCTTAACTGCATAGAAAAATGGATGTCTAAAGAAAATTATTATTGTATTCTCTTATACAATTTTCCTGAGGATATTTTTACATTATCAGTAAAGGCAAGCATAACCATGATGAAATATAAGTAACTGTATAAAAAAAAGAAAGGAAAAAGTTCTACAAGTTATTTCCATTATTCCAACAAATATGGGGTCTGAGAATTTCACTATCTCTCTGAAAGCTTTATATATATGTAGTTTGGGGGGATATTCCTGGGTAGACCAGGGCTTATTACTGGTTTTGTACTCAGGGATAACTCCTGGTGGGGTCTGGGAGACCTTCTGGATTGCCAGGGCCCAAATCCAGGTCAGTATTAAGCAAGATTTCACTTAATACCTTTTACAGTGTACTCTCAACTATTGTTCCTATAACATAAAACGTCTCCAGAACAATTTTTAAAGTAAGTAAATAAATCTAAATGTAAAACCTATTTCTCTAAATGTAATTTTATTAAAAGTATACTAGGCTTAAAAACAGCTACACAAACATATACATATACGTTCATCTATATCACTTCATAGTCAACATCTAAATCAAAATCATTATAATTATATCATTTGATACCAATGAATAAGCCTAAAGTAAAGAATCATTCTAAAATTAATGTAATAATAACATGTAGTGGCCTTTAGTCAAATACCCATGATTTAATATTTTGGGGTAAAAGAATACATAGAGGGTTAGAAAGATAAAAAAATGCAGCTTGTACCACACAAACATTGCATGTGACCAACATGGAACTGATACTTGATATTACATTAAGTAATGTTTGGCAAAAAACACTATCTAGTGAAGCAAAAGTCATTCCTAGTACAGTAGTTATACTGAAATTATGATACCTGTCTTTGTTTCAATATTCCTTCTGACTCATTATAGCATTATACCCATCAGGCTAACTTTCTAATCTGTAGAGGCCAGTCACTCTCTGTTTCTAGTCCCATTTTAACAGGATTAAATTTAAATGAGTGTATTACCATATTAATTATTCTTAGAAAAAAGGTACATTTTTTATTCCTTTACAAAACTAAAAATTCTAAAGTAGATTAATATATAAGGAATTTGCAAGAATCTTTGAAAATTTTTCAGGAAAAATAAGATTTTATATGCTTTGTTACATAATACATACTTTCTAAAATTATTAATACTTCCTAACATGAAGACAAAAATAATAAAGATTTAAATGTTTTGATACCTCCACTATGAAAGGAAAGCAATTATTTCAAGATATAATGGGTCTTGAAGGCAAATGATATGTTTCCACACCATAAGGCAAAGTAATTTACACCTAGAGAAAATGCACTGATAATATCAGAAATATCAATCTCCCTGAGCCTTACTGAAAGAAATTTGAGAAGATGCTATTTAAGAAATTTCTAGCCAGTCCCCTAAATGCAGGAGAACTGAAATAACTTAAAGTATTGAATGTCCTGTAATTTGAATATAATATGGAGACTCCCTTCTCTACTTGCAGTTTCCTCACTGTGAATGCAATTGTGTCTTACTACATATGTTGAAGTACCAACATCAATATTTGTAACTATTATATTGTAAATATGAGGACTCTGCATGATCAAATTAACATGAGGCTATTATATTATATCCAGAATTCAATATTAGTATGATCTTTCTTCAAATGATAAACTGAGTCAAATGTAAACTAGGAGAATCCAATGTAAAGATCAAAGTAGAAATTGCTCTTCCCAAAAAATAAAGTACTCCTTTCGAGAATCTATGATAAAAGTAAGGAACAATCTCTCTCAAAGATGTCAAAAGAAAATAGTCTAGTTTTACATTGAGCCTGCAGACTATGAGAAAATGTTTCAAGTGTTTAATTTCCAGTTTGTTATATCCAGCTCTACCAAACTAATATATACATCAATGCATAGAAACTGTTCATTAACATATTAAAGCTAAAAAATCCACCCCAGGTTTCCCATTTCGTGGTTTTTATTTGTATGCATTGCCTTCTAACAACTATACTGATATGCTTACCCAAAGCCTCGATTGAAAGCTACTCCAGGGCAAGAATATCTTCTAAATTTCTAGCACTGTGTAAATTTCTAGCTCAAGCATACTGTGTAGGAAGACTATTTTATAGCAATTTGTTGAATTCAGCAAATCCCACAGTTGGGCAACTAATGACATTTTCTAGTTGAATATCGGTATGATGAGGTAATGAAAGAGAGGCAGAACTTGCTTTTGCAAATATTGTTTTACCCCCAAAGATTTATTTTGTTTTCTTTTTGCAGTCCACCATGAAAATGCAATTGAAAAAAAATTAAAAGGTAGAATAATTATACTATAATAAAAAGTTAACATTTAAAATTATATTCAGTTCATTTCTTTGCAAAATGTTATATTTAAGAAAATAAATATTAATTCATAAACACATTTATCAAACTATAACTTCATTCTCTTTCCCATTTTTCCCTACCCAATGTAAACCTTTCATGCAATAAATTACATCTTTTCCTCCTTTCTCTAAAAGTATAGTTCTGTTTTATTATAGATAAGTGAAAGTATTAAAAACACATTTTGAATAAAGTGAAAGTTCCAGGATATTTTCATTGGCATGCCTAACATATATCAGCTTTTAAATGCCATTTTAGTACAAATAAATTATGAATAAAAAGGGAAAATTTTGTTCAAATCAATCAATTGGTAAGTTATTAGGGCTAAGATTAGCTTCTAGCTTCAATATATGAGAATTTACTTTTTATTGAATCTGTAAAACTGTCCCCTAAAATAATTTGCTATTTAAAATTCTGTTTCCAAAATACATTAGAAACTCATGTAACTTAGCAATAATGAGAAAACACTTCATACCTGTTAGAATAGTTATTATCAAAATGTCAAGTGATCAAAAGTATTGTTCAGAACACAGAGAATAGAAACTCTTATGTACTTGATGTTAGAATTTTAATTTGATATAATCACATTGGAAAACAGCATTGTATCTTCTTAAAAGATGAAAAGATAAGTAATATATTATCACCAAAATATAATATAATTATGAACTCACAAAGGTATCTGTACTTTTACATTCATTGCACTATTACACTATTACTTGCAAGAGCTAAGATTTGAAAGATAATACAGTTGGCAGGATACTTGCCTTGTACATGGCTGACCCAGGTTCAATTCCCAACACCATATATAGTACCTAATGCACAACCTGGAGTAATTCTTTAGCGAATAGCCAGGAGAGTAAACCCTTATAATTGCCTCCTTTAAAATATATATATAAAAATTGAGGCTGGAATGGTATCACAGCAGTAGGTTGTTTATCTTGCACACAGCTGAGCCAGGATGGAAGCGGGTTTGATCCCTGGCATTCCATATGGTCCCTGAGCCAGGAGAAATTTCTGAGCACAGAGCCAGTAGTAACCCCTGAATGCCACTGGGTGTGACTCCAGAAAATATAAAATAACCTATCCGTCAATATGCCAATCCATATGATGGGTAGCAATGTAGTATATGAGATTTAAAGGATAGTTCGCTGGCAAAGAGAAAATGCCTTGTAAGTATATACATGTCAACTATAGTTCCCAACAACTTTACTGCTTGTTATCCTTGGTGCCATAACAGGAGTTTTGATCTCAGGCACATGACAGTCACGTGTTATCAGAACTACAACTAATGTTACATGTACATGTTACACACACATGATTTATCAATACTAAATCATACGTGAGTACCACAATAATAGGTCATACATTCTAAAATACTTTAAAAGGACATTTTATTCTACTTGGGAAAAAAGTGGGCCACACTCAATGATGCTCAGGGCTTACTTTTAGCTCTTTGCTCAGAAATCACTGCTGGTATTGCTCAGTTGACCATGCCATGTGAAGATGGGAACTGAATAGTGGTTCTCCTCATGTGAGGAAAATGCCTTTATTCCTGTGCTACATTCTCTGGCCCTAGAAATTATATTTTAAATATTTTTACCACAGATATTTACACATTGGTAACCATGTAAGATAATAAAGTCAAATTGTTGTGGTAATTATTTTTCAGTGTTAATGTATCAAATAGCTACTCTGTATATCTTAAAAACCTGCACAAAATTATAGCTCATAAAACTAGAAACTGTTGCATGAATTTTTTTCTGGACAATTATTCTCTAAATATTCCTATTCTTTTCCATTATTAAGGGGTACAGATAAAAAAAACTTGCTTCTTTTGTACTTGAGATGCCTGATATTTTTATTGAGTCATAAATCATTTAGTAAAATTTGAAAGCAAAGAGTAAAAAAGGCAACAATGCCAAAGAAGGGAAAATAAAGGTAATGTAATAATTTCTAAAGAATGAAGGCAAAGCGAAAAGATGAATAGAAAAGAGAAAAAGCTGAAGTAGTAAAAGAAAACAAGCATCTATTTACTGTCATTCTTGGATCATCTCCACTGAGGGCCATGGTATCTCTTACTCAGTGCTCTTCATTTCTCTGAGAACTATATTATAGATTCACTTTTCTTATTTAGAGAATGTGATTTTCTCAGTTTATATATATGGTCATGCAGCACAGGAGTCACAGACAGTGCCAGATTCACCACTGTGAGCAGGCTGGAGAGAAACAGTTATTGTTTAATGCATCATCTGGTCTTGCTGAGTTTGAATCTACCACAGGTAGAAAAGAGGAACATTTTTTAATTATATACACAGAAATGCATGTACACACATGTGAAAATACACAGATACACATATGTGCATATACACTGTTTTGGTTAGATACACACCGAATATATCAAATCTCAAATGAATTTTTAATTCAAGAACTCAATAACTTCAAAGAGAAATTTTAAACTTCAAACTTCAAGGCAGCAGGACAACTGCTAGATATATCTTGAATATTAGAAATCACTAATATCTTCTTATTATTAAATAGAGCTTGTCTAATGTTGTTGTTGTTACTAAAGGCATTCTGAGACAAATTTAGAATGAAGAAAAAAACACACAGGCATTTTGATTTTGTTTTCTAGCTTTTGTTTGGGGGCACATCTAGTGGCACTTAGTGCTCACTCCTTGCTCAGAAGTCAGGGATCATCCTAACAGGATTCAGGAGGTCTTGATCAGAGCAAGAAATTTACAGACTGTACTATGATTTTAGCCCCTCCCACAGATATTTCAGCATAAGTAATTGGAATAACACAAAGAAGCAATAAAAACTTAGCAACAATTACCAAGATATTATAACAATTTAGGGTTAAACTTATATTTTCTTTCTTGGGTGAAAGAAGCTAGGATTTAGGGGCGATTTCAGGCTCTATGTTTGGGAGTAAGGCCTAGAAGTTCTTGGATAACCAAACAGAATTCAGTTAAATTGAAGGAAAACACCATACCTTCTATTTCTCTGGCTCCCAAAACATATACTTTTTGACACAACTAATCATTTTATCATTATTTTTATTCAGTGGGAATTTCCAAATGGAATTCAGGAACCACCAGGGTCACTCATGGTGATGGTGATTCTCAGACAACATAGCTAATGTTCAATGCAAAGACCCACAGATAAGATACTGCTTGGATACTATGGTGACAGAAATGACCTGGGTCAGTCCATTGTTCTTAATAACCTCTAAGCTGTAATGGACAATGATAGCAGGACCATGTGGTACCAAGAAAGCCATACATGCCAAGGCATGTCTTTATCTCCCAGTGCCCTAATTCATTTTAAAGTGAACTTTAGTAATATTTTATCCCCTTTTAGTAAAGCTGTTCTCTCTCTAGAGCAGGAATGGGAATATCTGAGGGTTTGGGGTAATGAAGGGATTAAATAAAGGGGAGTAAGGCTGGCATGTGGCTGCAGAGATTGTTATAAATCAAATAACAAAGAAGCTGATGGAGAATATGTAAAATCTTGCAGTGTTAGTCCTGCCTGAAAGCAGTAGAAGCTAAAATTGGAAATTGAGGCAAATTCCTAGTTATAATCGTTTAGGCAAACTAAAGTTCAAAAAATTTTATCTTCTATTCATAAATATGGAACTTAAAATATGATCTCATTTTAGATCATTTTATTTTCTTTGTTATTTTTAAGTA
This sequence comes from Crocidura indochinensis, assembly GCA_004027635.1. Lineage (NCBI taxonomy): Eukaryota > Metazoa > Chordata > Mammalia > Eulipotyphla > Soricidae > Crocidura > Crocidura indochinensis. The sequence continues at coordinate 5,127 of PVKC010003979.1, read as the reverse complement.
TGTTCTTTCAAAAGACACATAGGAGGGAGATGTATGATGCATTCTGGGAACAGGGATGGAGGGAGATGGTGGTGGGAATGCCCTTCATTCATTATCACTATGTGCCTTAAATATTACTGTGAAAGATTTGTAATTCAGTTTGACAACAATAAAAATAAAAGACACATAAGGAAGCTGAAAAGGAGAAATGCCTTTTATCTTATGCCTAAAAGACAAATGAACAAGACTGAAATGCATACCCAAATCAAGCCAAACATGTATTACTTCATTTTGAAGTAGAAACAGTTTTATTTATTTAGAGATTATGATAAAGAGGGAAATTACATTTGTAATGCTGTGAAATACTATCCCTACAAGGAGTTCATAAGTCCAATGGAAGGGTCTAGAGAGATATTTACTGGGTCACATGTATGCTTCACACATAGAAGATTAGATTTTGGGGTCTGGAAGTAACAATATGGTTCCCCAAGCCCGAGTACTGAGCCATGAGTAGCCTCTGAGAACTATCAGATATAGCAATAAAGCATAATGACAACAACAACAAAACAAAATCAAATGAAAGAGGTAATGTTCCTATAAAAAGGCAATTTAAGAAGTTGCAAAGAAGAAATGGAACTGAAAATGGAAAGTCAGAGGCAAGAATTTTTTCTATTAAATACTTAATGTCTGTGGCAAAATTTGGAGAAACACCTAATTAAATTCTTTCTCTACATTTGATGATCAGAGATATCAAGGAATTTCCTCAGAAAGTGATGGTACCTATGAAGCCAAACTTGTCTGGTTCCAGAGTTGAAGATAATTTTCCTTTCTTGTCTGCTTAATTAACATTAATTCAACTAAATTCTTAAAATCATTAAATAGGATGCAACAATAAGATTGTTTTATATGATAAGAAATGGAAATGGAGTTGCAGATGAAGGAAATAGAAGAGAGGTATGGCTCTGAATTTTTTAGCCTTAATTGAATTTGGATATTGCCATATAGGATAAAGAACAAATTAGCTGATAAAGGAATTGCGAAGGCTAGTCAGTGTTTGTCCTTCATGATTTAGTTCAGTCAGGGCCTGTGACTTTTTTTTTTACCATTACGTTCTACTTTTTTCTAGAAAAGTTATCAGAATCTGTCTGCTCCTTTATCTTCAAATAACTGTATATTATATCCCATCTTCCTTAATAGTCTCTTAGTTCATCCATCAATCTAGAAAGATACTAGTTAACCATAAAAATTTTACTAGGAGGAAGCATCATCTTTTCTCTCCTCTCCCTCCAACTCACCAATTCTATTGGTGGTTTCTATTTGATATGCTTGTAGAGAATCCAATGGGATCATTTTAATTATATCAATGATTACATTGCGTTGCAATCTCTGAGTTATCTGCAATTTAATCTACAACTCTAAGGACCTGTTTTAACTGTTCAGTTCTAGTTTTGTCTCATTACATCTCAAAAAAATAAGAAAAAAGAAAAGAAAAAGAAAACGAGAATAAATACACTCAGCTTTGTCTGTATACTCACTCGTAAAATAGAATGCCCAAGATATTAGAATCTTGAATTTAAATTCAGAGAACACAATAAAGTTCCTTGAAGGAACTCAGCAAAGGCATATTATTCTCCCCATCACTGGGTTTATACATATTTAAACATACATTGGGATTTACTCTAGAGAGATGATTCAATTTGCAATCTTCTGTCAATTTGTCACCTCTTCTTAAATTTACTGACCTGACTAATCAGGTTAAGTGTGTCAAGACATACCTATTTTGCATTGCAATTGTACACAGAATACTGCAAGAGCATTGCTGTAAAATAAAAAAGGAAAGAAAAAAACTAACACTTAAAATATAAAACTCATGCCAAATATATAAGAACCACAGACATTGCCTTCTTGCTTCTGTGTCTCCTGCTATTCACACGCATATTGCCTTCAGAAAAAAAAAATCGCCAGTGATATTCCTGGATAGAACCACAAATTATGAAAAATCTAAAACTACAGGGAAGATAGTTCCCCAAGGAAGTGATGTGCAGACATTTTAGATCTCCTGTTGCTTCTATGAGTTGAGACAGCTCAGGCAGGAGGTCCAGATGAGTTGAACTATATGACAACATTCCTTACTCTTATACACTGTAAAAGTTTATTTCTGCTAGAATCAAATTCACGCTGATCACTTATGACAGATAGAAGCACATAGTAACCAAAGAAGAAAGGCAAACTTGTAAAGAAAAACAATTGTTGGAAGACATAGAATAAGTAGTTCACAGTTGGAATAAAAGCTATCCGGTAAACAAGACCATGGGCACTGTTCACAGACCTACCATTTGAAAAGAAATATCATAGCTGGGATTGTTTTGAAATTTGCATTCTGAAAGGTAAAATGGTATGAGCACCCCTCAGGATATAAAAATGACAGTCAGGTTTTGAATAAAGTGGCTCAAAAAACAAACTTCAATTTAGGAGCAAAAGACAGAGTTGAGACAGTTGTCAAAAGCAGAGCGTATTATATTTCTGACTGCTTTTCTACCTCCATCATCACCATTTAAGATCTTACACAGTTGGCAGAAAAGAATATTATAATTATGATTTTCAGAAAAATGACTGTAATAAACAGATATGCACAATTTAGGTGACAGAAGTGCCACTGTCATCATTTCTAGGAGAAAATATTCTATTTATCATGCTAGAAATCTCCCCCAAATACACACATTTATTGAAGAATTCTCACTCTTGAGTTCTCTTTAAAACAGTTTATGTTTTTTAAACTTAAGTGACCCTAAGTAGCAACATAAGAGAGGAACTCCCTTATAATTCAGCGATGTAAGACTCAGGATTATCAAACTACACAATGGGGCAGCAGGAAAATACAATGAGGCAAAATGGAATAATGGGAAAATGAACACTGCTTCAATGCGCATCATTGGAGCAAAAGACAGTCCACAAGCTAAAGACAGCTGGCAGAGTTGTTTTTGTAAGTGCAGTTTTATCAGAGCATACACAGAACCACAAGCACTGTTCATGTATAATCTAGGGCAGCATTTTATGGATGCTATAGCTTAGCAGTAGAGTTGAGCAGTAGCAATAAGAAACTCAGAGTCTACATATTTTTTATTCAACCCTTTAGAGAAAAAAATGCTGGGATTCTTGGATTAGATAAAAGGAATTTAGTGAGGGGCTGAATATATCTCAAAGGAACAGAGGAATATGCTTTCCATGTTTACGTGCAGGTTTAATTCCTGTATTAAACAGAAATAGACCCTTAGCCTTTCTGGGAATAACTACTGTCTAACTACACAAAGTAACCATGAACACCCCTGAATGTGAAAAAAAAAAGTACTAAAAAGGAGAACAAAAAGACAAAAGAAGGAAAAAAGAAAGAAAGATAGAAATAAGGAAAGAAAGAAGGATGGAATGAATGAAAAAATTCATTCATTAATTCATTGAATTAACAAATAATAGAAATAACTCCTATTATTTGTTAATAAGTAGAAATAACTCCTATTATTTGTTAATAAGAACACCTCATTAGCTCTTTTTTATTATTATTATATATATTTAAAAAAAGATAAATTAAAATCTTAATCTTCTTCCAAAATGCACCATTATCATTAACAAATGCATGCGCATTAAAACCAACAAATATGCATATCAAAGGGGAGTGAAGGAAGGGGCAAAAGAGTGATATGAGAAGGTGAAAGAAACCTATAAAAGAGGAAGTGAAGGTGCAATAGTCTAATTCTCTGTATTAGAATTCAAAAATCTATGAATTCTCATTTGATATACAGTCAGTTCAACCAATAAAAATTTCATAAATGGTGCTAATGTTAATTAAAATAAATTCAGGAATATTTATTTATCTTTTATATACTCATTAATATATTCATTCCTAATTTTTTCACTTACAGTAAAAGCTATGACCTATTCTGTGGTAGGTATTGTTAGGCATTAGAGGTAATTAAAATATAGTTTTCTCCCACAATTTTGTTCCTAATTGATCTAGATAAAGACAAATTATCTAAAAAAGTATTGAGATACAATATTTAATATTCAGTAGTTGGTCCAATATTTAGTATATAATACTGGTTCAGAGCTTATTCCAGATAATTCTGAAGGAATAAAGCTAATTGTAAAAAACAGGACAAATGGAGAGTGGGGAACAAAAACAGAGAAAAAAATTTTCAAAATCCAAATCATAAAATGCAATATTAAATTAACAAAAAAGTCTGTCAGTACTGCAGGTACAATAATATAACTGTGAAAGTAAAAAATACCAGATAGGCATGCATATTAGAATAATTTTGTTCTCTGGAGGATAGACTGCATGGAAAATGACTAGAGACCAATTACATTCACTACACATCAGCAATTCTTTTTTTCTTCAAATTAAATTTTTTTATTTAAATCACTATGACTTACAAAATTATTTATAGTTAATTTTTAGACACACAAGCAGTGTTTTGCCACAGTGTCACCCTCTCTCCAGCAATGTTTTCAGAATCCATCACATATATCTCCCTGTCCTTGCCTGCCATCATAGCAGATGCCTTTTTTTAAGTTTTAGTTTCTGAAATGTAAGTATCATGATTTTCTTGTTGTTGACTCTGTGATTTAAATATGTAATTCTGTTATTCCCTAACAACATTAATGAAGCTGAGTCCACTTGACCCCTGTCTCCATTATTTAACATTTCTCTTTTTCCTCTTCCACTCAACTTGTTTTCTTGTTCTCATCATACTCAGGTTAAACTCCATTTGAAACATCCCATTATTTATAGGGTTTCTGGGAGTTGGTCAAGGAAATAACAAGTGCTTTATCAACAAAGGCATTAGTACTTTACTAATTATGTCAGGGTTATCCAGGCTTTGGCTGATGTAAAGATGCAAAGGTTACATTAGCATGATGAACCTGAGGTGGTACTGGGCTTCTCATCCTCTGTAGGAGTGTCCTGGTAGGAGGGAGTCTTTCCCACCCCTCTTCAGATTTGGGAATTTGATCTCCAGAATTTTTCTCAATTTTGAGAGAAGGGCCCAGACAGTGACCAATCATTGAGGAGACATTCCTAGATGATTTCCTATATCCTTAGGCCATTCTGCCTCTATGGTCTCCTTAAGGTTAGTAGAGTAGTAGTCACAGTAC